>LR750485.1:197213-312342 GCA_902729485.2 Mus minutoides
ATATATATATATATATATATATATATATATATATATATATATATATATATATATATTCATATGTACATATTTCCCTAAATTTGATCATGTAATCACAGTAGATGAGCTATCTCCCAGGTAGGATTTGGGTATCTTTCTTTGTCCCTGAAATCAGAGAGTGATTAACTTTCTGTATTTGTCTGAGATAAGTCTGAGAAGCTTTGTGAAGACAAGAATAATGAAAGCAGAAATACAGGGGAAATGTAATCCCACCATTACTGACAATCTTAGCCCTTGATGTTGTGGAAGCAGTGTGCAGCTGTACGAGGATAATGAAGGGAGCAAAAAGGCTTTTCACCTGCGTGTGGATGGCCATCCCCTTAATAGAAATATGAAAGCATCAAACTCATTTTATTTGAGTGCTTGAGATTCTGCTTGAATTGAAGATGAAAGCCTGGAGTTTCATTACGAATGGGAGCTAAATTGTTGCTATTTTCAGAACAGATTCTGTTCATCCTAAGTGGCATTCTTTTAATCTAGTTAATTTGAAACAGCTCAGATGAAAATTACTGCCACAGGAAGAACAGTGCTTACCAAAGGGCCTGTGCAACTCTAGGTTGGTTTAGGAGCCTGGAAGGTTTTCACCAGCTCAAACCAGGGCAGCAGACGGCAAACATTGGGCTGTTCTGCAACTCTGAAATCTTTGAAGGGTTTATCTGCATGAGATGAACATGTCATATTCTTAACCTGAAACAAAGAATGTTTTCATAGTACCAGGGAGGAATTCTGCATTGCATGGTTGTGGTGGATATCACAAGCTTGGCTGTGTGCTAGGTTACTGAGAACACTTGTTAAGCCTTGGATACCTGGCCAGATCCTGGGCCAGATGATTAGGGCATGTACCACCAAGTTGACAGTTCAACTCTGTTTATCCCCAAAACTTTCCTTGGCTTTTGAAGTAGAAAATGATTGTCAGTGGGTGAGCCTGCATATGTAATCATAACCAATGTTCTCACACACACACCCAAAACCCCCAAAGAGTAAAATAAACAATTTACAATTTCTCTCCACTAATGACAGGGGGTAGTTTTGGCCCATCAACTTCTTATCTCTGCGAAGTACTACTGAATAATATGTTATCAACCGGGAATTTTCTTCTGTGGATGTGTGAAATGAGCTGGCAAGGATGGGTATCATTGGGTACCTTCGGAGAGGACAATCAGATTGTTAATTATCCCTGATGTCTTGAAACTAGTGTAAACCATTGGTAAGCCACTAAATACAGAGAGGCTGGGGGCATATCTGTCAGTCCCCAGGTTTTATTAAAAATGGAATCTCTGCCCTAGGCACAGAGGTGTGCTTCATGGCAGAGAATATAAAGATTTATTTATTATTTATTTTATGCATATGCATGTATGCCTGTGTGAATTTATGTGTGCTATGTGTGTGACGGATGCTCAATGAGGTCACAGGGTGAGCAGTTCTCTGAAACTGGAGTACAGACATTATGAACCTCCTAGTGTGGTTGCTGGGAACCTTGGTTCTCAAGAACAATACATGCTCTTAATCATTGACCTTTCTAGCTCCCCCTGCAGAGATTATAAATTGATATAATTAAGGTGATTCAACCTTGGCAAAAAGCTGTGTTTCCACATCTGGAATCATGACTTCTAAGTTTTAACTTATATTTTCTAATCTGTAGAGCTGAGAGCCTGCAGCTCCTCTTAGGGATCCTTTTGCTTCTGTGGCCCTCAGGACACATAGCTTTCCTTGTCAGTTACTTTGCTGTTTTTAAGAGTTGAGCTTCCTTTTTTATGATAAGAAACCAAGACAAAGTATTTCAAATGTGCCTAATGTGGCCTTGGGCCACATAGAGCAAATGATAGCCATCAGTGCAACCCAATAGAAAATTGTAAACACAGGTATTTTTTTTCACTTTTTAAATGTGAATCAATTGCATCATTCTCAAGTGTGAACTTTGTAGATTATATTGGAAGTTGCAATGCTTCAAGTTTAGATGTGCCTGGTACTCTTTCTTGGTTCTTCAGTTGGAAATAGTACTACCAGAAGATCCAGCAATACCTCTTCTGGGTATATACCCAGAAGATGCTCCAACTTGTAATAAGGACACATGCTCCACTATGTTCATAGCAGCCTTATATATAATAGCCACAAGCTGGAAAGAACCCAGATGTCCCTCAACAGAGGAATGGATACAGAAAATGTGGTACATTTATACCATGGAGTACTACTCAGCAATTAAAAACAACAAATTTATGAAATTCTTAGGCAAATTGATGCAACTGGAGGATATCATCCTAAGTGAGGTAACCCAATCACAAAAGAACACACATGATATGCACTCACTGATAAGTGGATAGTAGCCCAGAAACTTAGATTACCCAAGGTACAATTTGCAAAACACATGAAACTCAAGAAGAAGGAAGACCAAAATGTGGATACTTCATTTCTTCTTAGAATGGGGAACAGAATACCCATGGAAGGAGTTACAGAGACAAAGTTCAGAGCTGAGACAGTAGAAAGGACCATCCAGAGACTACCCCACCTGGGATCCATCCAATATAAAACCTCCAAACCCAGACACTATTGCATATGCCATCAAGATTTTGCTGACAGGACCCTGATATAGCTCTCTCTTGTTAGGCTATGCCAGTGTCTGGCAAATACAGAAGTGGATGCTCACAGTCATCTATTGGATGGAACACAGGGCCCCTAAAGAAGGAGTTAGAGGAAGTTATCAAGAAGTTAAAGGGGTCGGCAACCTTATAGGAGGATCAACAATATGAACTAACCAGTACCTCACAGAACTGTGTCTCTAGTTCCATATGTAGCAGAGGATGGCCTAGTTGGCCATCAATGAGAGGAGAAGCCCTTGGTCTTGAGAAGATTATATGCCACAATACAGGGGAATGCCAGAGCCAGGAAGCAGGAGTGGGTGGGTTGGGAAGCAGGGTGGGGGAAGGGCATAGGGGACTTTGGGCATAACATTTGAAATGCAAATGAAGAAAATATCTAATAAAATGTATTTAAAAAGACTTTTATATTTTAAATAAATTTAAATGATACAATCAAAACAAACAAACAAACAAAGGGAAATTACTATTATTATCATTCTCTTCCTTCAAATTATGTTATATTCAAAAGAGGAAATATAGTCCTTTGCTGTGTTTGTTTTCTAGAATTCTCATAACAAAATACCACAAACTAGGAAGGTTAAAGAAATAGGGCCTTACTCTCATAGTGCTGGCAATGCCTGGTTTGCTCTGAAACTTCTCCAGTGTAACTTTAATTTTTTTCAAAACTTATTTTTAATGATGGCTCATGAATGCTAACCTCCCTTTCAGCCCACCACCCACCAGAGGTAGTAGGAAGGAAAGTATACAGAAAAGTGTACCTGTTTGGGTAGGTTCTTTCGAGCAACTCCTGTCTGTGTTGCCTGGAAATTGGCAGTTCAGTTCACAGGTCAGCAGTGGCAGCTCGGTCCACTCACAAACACTTCTAGCATACACCAGCAGTCCAGTTCAGTAGAGTTGGGACAGCAAATAGGAACTGGCAGCCATAGCACTGCCTAGCAGAGACAACCAGGGCTCAACCTTGGCTCTAGTCAGTAGGAGGGACCTGGAGAGATGTCAGGAGAAGTTCTCAGCTGTGCCTCCCTCAGGAAAGCTAAGATCACTGAAGACTTGATACCCATAAGCATTGCACAGCTAGCTTTATAAGCAAGCCAAGCTCAGCCAGCCCGTCACTGTCCATCAGGTACTATTTATACCTTCCAAACATCCTATGTCCTCCATGGGTCTTGCCTCTCAGCATAGATCTTGCCTCAGCACGTGCATCTGTCTCAGCTGACATCATTCTGCCAATCAGCTTGTGTCTGCAGAAGCAGCAAGAACCTGCAGCATACCACCACCAGAAGGTTTTTTTTTTTTTTTTTCCGGTGAATTTCTGCCTGTGGAGTCCTAACAAATGTCACTCAACTAGGCAATGTAGGGTGGACCAATACATTTATGGTTAGCAAAGAATCCTTCATCATGTGTCCTTTCATGTGCTAGCTTTAATGGAACATCCTTACTCCCTTCTGTGTCTGCCTCAGCTAAATGTTCCTGTATGAATCTCCTTAGTCTTTCACTTGTGTTTATTTCAGCTAAATGTTCCTTCATGTATTTGCCACAGCAAAACACCATCCAACTGACTTTCCAAAGAATCCTTAAGTTTCTCCTTCATATGGAGAATTGTGGCTTAGTTCATCTAGATTCTAGTAGCCTTATGTTATTCTTGGCTCATATATGTTCTGTGCCTCTACTTTACATAGCATGTCTTCTTAGAAGAGTGGGTACATGGGTACATTAGATCACATCTCACATTTGTCTGTTATGATCTTATTTCCAAGTGGGAGGTTAATATATCAGCATGTGTGTGTGTGTGTGTGTGTGTGTGTGTGTATGTGTGTGTTACAATTCACTTTTTCAGAGTCTGGTTGGTGTGACCTATATCCCAGGATTCTGTATGGAAGGAAGGTAGAGTGAGGGGCAGGTGGGTTGATATCCACCCATAATGGCCCTGTTTCAGTTCATTATCATGCACAGTCTCCATCTGGTCATATCTCTATGAATGTCTGCCTTATATATGTTTATCCGTTCTTTCGATGGGTTTCTATACTCCTTGGGGCTTGCCATAAAAACTTAAAAAAAAATCAGTGTGCTTAGGAAATGAACACAGACTCCAGAGAACCAGAATTGCCAAAACATAGTTCCTGACACATATTAGTGCCATAGTGCTGCCAGAGGAAAAGAGGTCCTTCAATCCCTCAATGACACTCGGCAATGTTCCTCCCATGTGACACCCTTTGTGATCATTACTGTGTGGTGCAATACTATTTTGTGGCTTGAGTGTGTCAGACACATCAGTTCTAAGCCATTTGCCTTGCTAATTCAAGTGAATCCCACCTGTGTATAAAACTGACCTTTCTGAAAATTTACTGTATGACTCAAGTCACTTGAGTGCATGCAGCATGGTTTTAAAACAAAAACAAAACAAAACAAAAACAAACAAACAAAAAAGAAGTGTTCTCTGGGTCAGTGAGATAGCTTAGTAGATAAGGCATCTGCTACAACCAAGCTTGACAGCCTGGTTTGATCCTAGGACCAACAAAGTAGAAGAGAACATACTTCTGAAAGTTGTCCTCTGATTTCTACATGTACATGAGGACATTTGCACACACACAGGTGTGCACTTGCACAACCAACCAACCAACCAACCAACCAGTCAATCAATGTAATAATTTTTAAAAAAATGTTCTTATTTATTAAACTATTAGATCTTTTATTTTTATTCCATCTTGTTACATACCTTTTACTTGGCGTGTTTTGATCATTTACATTTATTGGAATGAACTTGGGTTTGGGCTTAGGTTTCCCATTGTACTAATTTTCTGCTTGTCACGTCTGCTTTTTATTTCTTTGTTCATTTTCCAACACTTCATTTGACTTTCATGCATAATTCATACTACTTTATTTTAATGGATTTATCTCCATACATTTTGGATATATCTCCAATAGGGATTGACCTTTAGAAGCATTGTGGTTTTAGTGGTTACTATTAGACTTTACATACCTTACTATGTAAGTCTACTAAGAAATAAATATTTTCATATTCCTATCAATATATTCACAATTATATGGACCCTTTTATTTTCTTCCTTTTTTTGCAATGATGTCTAAATTGCTTTTTTTTGTGTTGAAGAAATCTCACAAGAAGATGTAATTTTTGCTTTTATGGTCATATATGTCTTTTTTTAAAATAGGAAGAAGCAATGGGACATCAAAGTAAAAAGTTGGTTCATAGCAAAGGCTTGTTCTTTACCAGGGTAACCAGAGAAGACCTCCTGAGAAAGGAATGCTGGGAGTGAAGACTTAAAGGAAGTGGAGAGTCAGACTTGATGATAGTTAGGAAGAATATTCTGGGCAAGGCAACAGATAAGTGCTGATGTGATGAGACAGAGGGATGTTTGAAGGGTGACATGAAGTGCAGTGTGACTAGGAAGTGAGACTGTGGTAGTGAGGAGGGGAGCCATGGAGGGGAGCCTGAGCCCTAGAGACGATACCATGAAAAGCAGCTAGCTATTGTAGCATGCCATTGGGACTATTGGGGGCAGTGCTTTACATTTTCACTTTTCCAAGGTTTTAACAGATATCTGAAAGGTATGAGTCCAGTTTCTTACAGAAATATGTTTTTCAAAATTAGCTGGATGGAACATTGACGCACATTGCATGTGTGCACACACACGTGTGTGTGTGTGTGTGTGTGTGTGTGTGTGTGTGTGGGCATGTGAGTGCATGAGTGTATTATATATTAGTGCATGCATGCATGTGTGGAGTAGAGGATAGCCTTGGCTATCATTTTCAGGAGCCATCCTCACCTACTTTTTGCCTCCCCTTCTCTTCTGTTCCCATTGATACTTGCTCATTAGGATGGCTGGCCTGTGAATCTCAGGAAACCTGCCTATCCTGGCCTCCCTGGCATGCACCACAAAATGTACCATAAAACCCTACCTTCACATTTTAACTTTTAAACGTAAGCCCTGGGGCCTTGAACTTAAGGTCCTCACACTTCAAAAGCAAGCACTTTACTTGATTGAGCTATCACTCAGCACTATGCTAGATCTCTTGATTTTTAAACTGTGAAATTAATTTTGTTGTTTTAGGAGCCCTAAGGCAAAGGATATAATGGCAGACAGCATCTTAGCATCTTAGACTACAATCAACTGCTTTTGAGTACTTTTTTTTTTCTTTTTAAATCGCATAACAAACAACCCCATACTCTAGTTTTTACAGAGAACAATTGGCTGGGCACAGATGGCTTCAGATCTGACCTGTGTTCTTTTTGCCTTCTACCATTTAAAATTGTAGCGAGGACTGGTACACCTTTGTGGACGAGCAGACGAAAGCATTTCATTTGCAAGCATCACTGCCTGAGGTGATTAGATGTGACCTGGCGAGGTGAATCATGGGGCTACAGTTTACAAGTGGCTCAAGGACGAGTCCCAGGATGCCAGTGGGTAGTAGCCCTCCCTCTCCCTTCCTCTTGACATGGCAGCCTTTGGACATCCATCTGGCTTTATTGCCTGAGAGGTTTATTATACTTAGCACAGCGTTCCCCACAGCCTGGTGATATAATTATGATGGTTATCCTCTCCTTATCTTCCTGCACTCTCCCGTTTATGAGATGAAAGCCCCTGGTATAAATATGTGACAATGAAGGCACGTGCCTCCTCTTCTTCCAGCCTAATGGACGAACAGCTGGGAGTTAATGAGGTTTTAATAGTGGGGGGGGGAACTGCTTGGTTGCAGTTGCTGTCTCTGCTGAATACTCTGAGGTCTCGTTGTTTTTCTATTTCCCTTTAACATTAGCTTTATGGATACCTGCAAACACCTGCTTAAGATTCACCCAGCATGGAACAGACATATTTCTCATTGGATCACCTTGGCCTCAGCCGACTCCTCTTTAATTATGACGCTCCCTTGCAACTTCACGGGAGGTTTTATATCTTCATTTTTTTAAAGGACCTCAGAAATGTTCTGTGGACTGAAATTTGTATTTGTCACAGAAACAGCTTCTTGCATAAGCTTCCATATATATGGATTATATGCATATATATGGTCCTTTACAGTTTTCTGCTATAGTTTTAAAGGCAAAACAAGACAACAACCTTCACTTACTAATACGGTTTCTTGCAGCAGTCTTAGCTTTTAATTCCCATTTTTCTTCCTCTCCTAAATTTAAATTTCCGCAGACCTGTTCATTTTAAATCCCAGGCACCACATAATTTCTTGGAGCCGAAAAGAAAAATTACCATGATTAGCAACAGTATCTTTAATGCAGTTTGTGGACCACCATTTAAAGCTTGCAAATCGTGCCTCTGCTTTTTTCTCCTCCGCTGTTACCTTCCAAGATCAGCTGGACAAGTGGCGCGGCCATTACAGAGCAGACAGCCAAGGCACACTACATTACTCGTTAAGGTTAAGTGGCAATTGAAGCCAAAACATGGGCACCGTTAGACTGGAGACAGTGTCAAGGGTGGCGAGGACACCCGTTCTTAGTAAGAGCATTTTGCTCACACACACATTCAGACACACAGGCGGCTTTTATTTTTAATCATAGAGAATATTCTCCACAGCAGCCTACAACATGCTTAATCCATTTGTGTAGGGTTAAGGAGTAATAGATGTGGCAAGAGCCACGCAGGTCTGCCTTTTGCCCTGTTGACTTGTTGTAGTTTATTTAACTAGTCCCCTGTTAGCAGCCAATTCAGTCACTTCTTATTTATTTAGTTGGTTTTACATCTTAAAAGGAGTGTTTTGAATAGTTATGCCTGCAATCTTTGTGTCTATATTGTACACATGCCTAAAGAACACATTCCAGGGAGTAGAATTTCTGATTTAAAGGTTATTTAAAATTCCGATGCATATTTTAAAAAGTATTTTAGCATTTTATCGTGTATTTATGGAGCATAAAAGTAATGTGAAAGAGTCTGCCTTTCAATTCTGACCTCTCCTAATATTTTGAACTACGAAGCTTCTCTCAGGGCTAGTCTGAGCTCTATCACTTTGCAGCTCTTCAGTTACTAGTGAGATTGAGCAGCTTTCCATATGGTTAGAAGCAGTTTGTATTTCATATCCAGTTTTTTTGTTCATTTATGATTTTTGGCTTCTCAATGATTTTTTTTCTTAATTGCTTTAGAAATAATTTCTTTTATTTTTGAGATTATAATATAATTATAACATTTCCCCTTCCCTTTCATCCTTCCAAAGCTTCCCATATGGCCATTTTATTTTTCATTAATTGTTGTGTGATATATATATATATATATATATATATATATATATGTTTTTCTTAAAAAAAATTTTTTTTATTAGATATTTTCTTCATTTACATTTCAAATGCTATCCCAAAAGTCCCCTATACCCTCCCTCTGCCCTGCTCCCCTACCCACTCACTCCCACTTCTTGGCCCTGGCATTCCCCTGTACTGGGGCATATAAAGTTTGCAAGACCAAGGGGCCTCTATTCCCAATAATGGCCGACTAGGCCATCTTCTGCTACATATGCAGCTAGAGACACGAGCTCTGGGGGTACTGATTAGTTCATATTGTTGTTCCACCTATAGGGTGGCAGACCCCTTTGGCTCTTGGGTACTTTCTCTAGCTCCTACATTGGGGACCCTGTGTTCCATCCAATAGATGACTGTGAGCATCCACTTCTGTATTTTCCAGGCACTGACAAAGCCTCACAGGAGACAGCTATATCAGGGTCCTTTCAGCAAAATCTTGCTGGTGTATGCAGTAATGTCTGCGTTTGGTGGCTGATTATGGGATGGATCCTGGGTGCAGCAGTCTCTGGATGGTCCATCTTTTCGTCTTACCTTCAAACTTTGTCTCTGCAACTCCTTCCATGGATATTTTAATCCCTATTCTAGGGAGGAATGAACTATCCACTTGTTGGTCTTCCTTCTTGATTTTCTTGTGTTTTGGAAGTTGTATCTTGGGTATTCTAGGTTTCTGGGCTAATATCCATTTATCAGTGAGTGCATATTAAGTGACTTCTTTTGTGATTGGGTTACCTCACTCAGGATGATATCCTCCAGATAAATCCATTTGCCCAAGAATTTCATAAATTCATTGTTTTTAATAGCTGAGTAGTACTCCATTATGTAAATGTACCACATTTTCTGTATCCATTCCTCTGTTGAGGGACATCTGGGTTCTTTCCAGGTTCTGGCTATTATAAATAAGGCTGCTATGCACATAGTGGAGCATGTGTCCTTATTAGAAGTTGGAACATCTTCTGGGTATATGCTGGATCCTTCGGTAGTACTATGTCCAATTTTCTGAGGAACCATCAGACTGATTTCCAGAGTGGTTGTACCAGCTTGCAATCCTCCCAACAATGGAGGAGAGAACACTGGATTCCTGATGATGCTTGTTGCTGTGCCTGGTTGTAATAGCTTCTGGGGATTCAAACTCAGGTTTTCCTATTTGTTCATCAAGCTCTCTACCTATGGGGCCACCTTGCCTGCCCTATCTTGCCTAATATTACTGATTACAACTCCCATTATATAGTTGAATAAAGGAAGTGAGAGTGAATATTTTTGCTTTCTTTCTGGTCTTAGAAGGGAGCCCGTTTCCTCTTCCACAGCTGTGCACATTGGTGGCTGTTTTTGTTGGGTGTCTCTTTCATTTAACGAGAGACTTTTTATTTAACAAGTGGATATTGAATTTTGTTAACTATTATTATTCTTTTGATTTTTCAAAAATTCACTATGTAGACCAGGCTGGAGTCAAACTCAGAACCTCCCTTTGCCTCCTAAGTGCTCGAACAAAAGGCATATACCATCACACCTGGTTCATGTTAACTACTTTTTATACACTAAATGAGGTAGTTCTGTGGCTTTCTCTGTGCGTGTGTTCTTATTTATGAATTACTTTGCTCTATTTTGTAAAAATATAATTTAATTTATGTTTGTTCAAGTTTATGTGTGTGTTTATATGTGTGTATGTGTGTGTGTGTGTGTGCACACACACACATGCATGCTTGCCTTCAGAAGTCAGGGTGCACCAGATGTGTGCAGATGTACATGGAGGCCATCAGATAATAGATCTCCATCACTCTTGGAACTGGATGGTAGCTGTGAGATGATATTGGTGCTGGACACTGGACCCAGGTTCTCTGAATAGTGGTGAACACTCTTAACGGATGAGCTATTTCTCTAGCCCACATCCCCAGCATTTTTTATTTCCTCACATAGACCTGATTTTCCATGTAGAGTCATTTCCTTCAGTTCTGCCTGGAGGTCCTTTATTGTTTCTTGTTATGCATAATAATTTCTCTTGACTTCTGTTTGTCTGAGAAACTTTTCATTTGGTCTTTAAAGGGTTATCACATAGGTCTTAGATGTTGTAACTTCCTCTGTGATCAGTTCTTTGATTCAGTAATTATTTAGAAATGTGTTGTCTAACTTATAGTTTCTCCACTGTTTTTCTCCATCTTATTGGTTTCCAAATTAAGTAAATTGTTGTTTTGGCATCCTATTCTTTATAAATTTAATACTGTTGAGTTTATTAAGACTTGTTTGATGGCTACCATATGCTGTATTCAGATAGTTTATCATACCAAGCCACAGTGATATGTGCTCAGACATCACTGGGCAGTGCTCTGTCTATCTGCAGTGCAGCTGGTCAATATTGCTGCTCTACACACAATATCTTCGTTGGTTCTGTGTCATGAATCCACTAGTTGCTAAGATATCAGAATTAAACTCTCCAGCTGTAGAAGGATTTTCTCTTTCTCCTTTTTATTGTCTCACTTTTGCTTCATTTATTTTATTTTTAAGCACTCTATATATTTTCATGTTTTTAAAATTTTTTCTCTTAAACTGACACTTTATAATGTGTCTCTTTATCTTTAATAATATATATATTTTTGGAGGGTGTATTATAACTACTTCTTATACAGATCTATATTTAAATCAAAAAATTTTTCCAACATTTATTAGATAATTTCTTCATTTACATTTCAAGTGTTATCCAGAAAGTTCCCTATACCCTCCCCCATCCCCGCCCTGCTCCCCTACTCACCCGCTCCCACATCTTGGCCCTGGCGTTCCCCTGTACTGGGGCATATAAAGTCTGCATGACCAAGGGGCCTCTCTTCCCAATGATGGCCAACTAGGCCATCCTCTTCTATATATGCAGCTAGAGACATGAGCTCAGGGGGTACTAGTTAGTTCATGGTTATTCTTCCACCTATAGGGTTGAAGACCCCTTCAGCTCCTTGGGTACTTTCTTTAGCTCCTTCCTTGGGAACCCTGTGGTCCATCTAATAGCTGACTGTGAGTTTCCACCTCCATGTTTGCCAGGCATTGGTATAGTCTGCCACAGGCCCTCTGAGTCCCCTGCCTGCGTGGGTCGCGTTCTCTTGAGGAAGTGGGCAAAGATTCGGCGAGTGACAAACAGACACAACACACAAGGGAGTGTGTAATATCTTAGTGTAATGTGTCAAATTGAGCATCAGACTTTTATACATAGGAAAGTTAGGTGACATGCTGGCAGGATAACAAAACAGTAATACAAGCGGGGAAGGCTGGCAAGAACCAACTGGGATAAGATTCAAGGTTAACACTGGGATCAAAAACAATTCCACCTGAGGTCCACTTAATCTTAGAAGCCCTAGTTCCTATTGTAGACTATTGTATAGTCCACCTTCCCCTTAGATAATTGTAAGTACTTGTATCTGGGTGTAACTCAGTTAGCTATAGTATCTAGTCTGGTTCCTCCTCAAACCGCAAACTTCCTTATTCCTAGATAGTGCTGAATTACTTAGTAGGGCAGTGATTTAGCTATTCATGCTCAAGGTTGGATCAAGGACTGCCTAGGATCTAACTTGGCTATATGTTAAAATGTGAATCTTTAGGAACACTTATAATGAAGCAATATTAGGGGAAAGCACACAGATCTGTTTACTAACTAAATCAAGGACCTTGGAGCATTCTTTATATAGGATGCCACGATTCCAGGAGACTAAGTTTCCATGAGCTTTTGCCCTGGGACCGCGCCTAGACTTTTCAGCCTGTCACGCGGGTTGTTACTGGAGTGGATGTAGCAATAGTCTCCCACAAGACAGCTATATCCGGGCCCTTTCAGCACTATCTTGCTGGCATATGCTATAGTGTCTATGATTGGTGGCTGATTGTGGCATGGATCCCTGGCAGCCGCAGTCATTGGGTCCATCCTTTGGATTCAGCTTCACACATGATCTCTGTAACTCCTTCAATGTGTGCTTTGTTCTTAATTCTAGGAAGGGGTGATGTGTCCACATTTTGATCTTCCTTCTTCTTGAGTTTCATGTGTTTAGTAAATTGTATCTTGGGTAGTCTAGGTTTCTGGGCTAATATCCACATATCAGTGAGTACATGTTATGCAAGTTCTTTTGTGAATGGGTTACTTCACTCAGGATGATAGCCTCCAGATCCATCCATTTGCCTAGGAATTTCATATATTTATTGTTTTTAATAGCTGAGTAGTACTCCATTGTGTAAATATACCAAATTTTTTGTATCCATTCCTCTCTTGAGGGACATCTGGGTTCTTTCCAGTTTCTGGCTATTATGAATAAGGCTGCTATGAACATAGTGGAAAATGTGTCCTTATTACCAGATGGAATATCTTCTGGATATATGCCCAGTAGGGGTATTGCAGGATCTTCCGGTAGTACTATGTCCAATTTTCTGAGGAACCGCCAGACTGATTTCTAGAGTGGTTGAACCAGCTTGCATTCCCACCAACAATGGAGGAGTGTTCCCCTTTCTCCACATCCATGCCAGCATCTGTTGTCACCTGAATTTTTGATCTTAGCCATTCTTACTGGTGTGAGGTGGAATCTCAGGGTTGTTTTGATCTGCATTTCCCTGATGATTAAGGATGTTGAACATTTTTTCAAGTGCTTCACAGCCATTCGGTATTCCTCAGTTGAGAATTCTTTGTTTAACTCTGTGGCCCACTTTTTAATGGGGATATTTGATTTTCTGGTGTCCACCTTCTTGAGTTCTTTATATATATTGGATATCAGTCTCCTATCTGATTTAGGATTGGTAAAGATCCTTTCCCAATCGGTTGGTGGCCCTTTTGTCTGGTGACAGTATCTTTTGTCTTACAGAAGCTTTGCAACTTTATGAGGTCCCATTTGTCAATTCTTGATCTTACAGCACAAGCCTTTGCTGTTTTGTTCAGGAATTTTTCCCCAGTGCCCATATCTTCGAGGCATTTCCCCACTTTCTCCTCTATAAGTTTCAGTGTCTCTGGTTTTATGTGGAGGTCCTTCAACCACTTAGANCCTGATTTTAGTGGGATTGCTTCCAGTTTCTCTCCATTTAGTTTGATGTTGGACACTGGTTTGCTGTAGATTGCTTTTATCATGTTTAGGTAAGGGCCTTGAATTCCTGATCTTTCCAAGACCTTTATCATGAATGGGTGTTGGATTTTGTCAAATGCTTTTTCAGCATCTAAGGAGATGATCATGTGGTTTTTATCTTTGAGTTTAAATCAAAATTTTAATAAAAGGTTTAATAAAAATATTGTGTATAGGTATGTGTGCATGAGTGCAGGTAGCCATGGGGGCCAGCAGAGGGTGTTGGATCCCCTGGAGCTGAAGTTACAGGTGGCTGTGAACCACCTGCTGTGGGTTTGGGAACTAAAGTTAGGCCTCTGTAACAGTGTAAGTACTCTTTACTATTGAACATCTCTCAGCCTGTGATTTCAGTCTTGTAGTGCATGACACATCACTGTTTTGTTTCAACACTCCATTTACTTTCTACTTTCTCGTGTTAAATTGCAGATAACATGCCTATGGTGAAAGGGCTGCCTTTTATTGATGCTGTAGTCCTTTACCATGGATTGTAACTTAATATGTTTTGGATTGAGTCCTCTAGTTTTGCTTTACTGCTTGAAGTCTCTCTTTTTCTGTTCTTTTATTCCTCCTTTTATTGTCCTCCCCCACCCCTGTATAATTTTTAGAGAGCTCTACTTCAATTTTTGCTTTTGTATTTCATCTGCACTTTTGAGTATAAGATTCTGAATTCTGGGCTTAGGAGATGGATCTATGGATAAAGTGCTTGCTGTACAGGCATGACGACCTGGATTTGGATTCTCATAACTCCTGTAAATCCAGATAGAGTAGTTGCACATCTGTAATCTTAGCATTCTTATAGAAAGATAGGATGCAGAGATAGGAGAGTATTGGAAACTCATGGGCTAGCTACACTGTCACACACAATCAATAGTGAAGAGCAAGAGACCCATTACTAGACAAAGTGGAAGGCAAGGACTGATGCTTGAGGTCTTCTGACTTCCACCTTTGTATACTGGTCAAACGTGAACTTGCACGCACGCGCACACACACACACACACACACACACACACAAACACACACACACGCTAAAAAATAAATTTTTCTTGCTTTTACTGTTCCTCCAATGTTTCTGGAGTAACTCCATTCTCTCTACTATCCTCTTCCCTTGTTAAGGTACTCTCATTGTACAGTTCTGGGTGGCCTAGAACCTGCAGTGTATACTAGGTTGGTCTTGAACTCACAGAAATCTACCTCTTTGCCTCCCAAGTACTAATTTATGGGACTAAAAGCATCTGCACCATATCCAGAGCATTTGCTTACAAGGGTCTCATCACTCTGTGTTGATATCTAGGTAGTATTACAGAAAAGGAGACTGAGATAATTATTACTTATGCTCAGAAACAGGCCATAGTTTCTCTCCATTCAAGTTGACATGAGTTGTCTTACCTGAAGGTGAGCTGTGTTTGTGGTTTGCTGTTGCTCTCATTCCCTCCATTCCACACAACCTCCCGTGCATTCATAAGGGGGCTGTTGAGTTGCTGCTGTGGTCAGCACATACATATGATAGCCTGTCCATCATGTGTATCACAAAGATGTCCTTCCTTGTGGGGAGCCTTGCTGTCACTCCTTGAAGATGGCGGTGACTGCCTCAGCCTTATCATCCTTACTGGCATAAATAACTCCTAATATGGCATTAGGCTGTGTCGACAGTGATGTGATCCTAAGCCCGAGACTATGATCTTAAAGCCCCAGACTACCTGGCGTATGAGCAGGAGCCATGTGGCATTCTGTGAGTGGCCAGGATAGGGTTTATTTGGCTGCTTCCGGTGGAGTTCTGGGCCTTCCTCCATATTCCACCATTCTGTAACTGCATGCACCAAGTATCCTGAGTAAACCGTCTTGAGAAGGAACCTGGCTGTCCTGTGTCTTATTCCTGCTGGTCGGGGTCGTTGCAGGTCACTTCCTTCTTGCTCTTGGTCTTCCTCATTGGTTGACAGAATCTGCTTTTTACTCTGCATAATTCCTACCTTGGATACAGTGCTATTTCTCATCTCTTTTTCTCTAGTCCTATCTCAGGTAGGCCTGAGATGCAAGGCTACTGCTGTCTCCATGCTTCTGATTTTTCTTATTGCTAGCTGCACCTTCCCTTGTACTTGGAGAAAGCTTGGTTTGGAGAGGGGAGATGTTGCTCACAACAATGGTAGCTGACTTCTGTTTTATTTTATTTAATTTTATTTTTTATCTTTCTCCTTCATAAATGTGTGTGGTGCATCTGTTGGGTAGGAGAATCAAGTACTCCCCTCCTCCTAGGCAATTCCTGCCTCCTGTCTGTGCTGTGACTCTTGCAGAGTATATGAGAAGATTCCAGAAGACCATGCTTTATGCCTGTTTTCTGGTTATTTGTTCCACATCTAGGATTTTGGAAAAAATGAGCACATATCCCTCCTCCCTCAGCCTGTTATGTGTGGGAAGCGAAGGGCTTTCTCACTTCATATTTGGTCTTTAGGAAATTGTTAAATGTTCAGCTGCTTTCTTATTGCTGGCTTTTATGGCAGCCTCACTTTGACAAAAGGCAACTCATGCCCTCGGAGCCATTTGCAATTCTGTGGAATGGACCTCCCTCAAATTCTTTGTGATTCTTTGATGGGCTCACAGGATTTACAATTTTGCCAATTTTTTAGCTTTGTTTGTTGTTGTTTTGGTGAGAGCTGTTTTCTTTGCAATTTTCTACATCTTAAGCACCAGTGTGGAGCTCCTTCTATATTTTGACTTTTTCTTTTTCCTAGTTATAGCCAAGTAATCTTGGCTTTTCACATACATATATGATTTTCTTCCTTTATGCTTTGATTTGATGTTTTGATTAAAAAGGGCTTCCCTGTTATAAATAAACAGAAAGAGAACGATTATTTTTTCATATCATGTTTACATTTTATTATTTTACAATTTAAAACTTTTACCCACCTATGCAACAAAGCATGTTGATTCACATTGCTTTCCCTCCAGGCAGCTATCTGGTCGACCCATTTGTTGACCATCAGCTTTGCTGTATGACTTCTCAAATGTGAGCAGTCCCAGGTGAAAGGCAGAACATGTCACAGGTCTAGACTTCACCCGCATGAGTGTGCCTTTTCTTGTGCTGTTTTGGGTTAGTTTCTGCTTGAGTGGACAGAACATTTGAAAGGTTTCCCTCAGTTTGTACATAGCAGTGTTCTTTATGTTGGATGAGTTCAGTAGGACTTTGTAGAGTTAAAGGTCTTCTAGAGGCTTCCTTTTCAGTATATAAATTATTCAAGGTACATCTGGCATTATGTCTTATCTTTCTGTTGCTAGGGTTCTAAGCCAAGGTTTCACATTTGCAAGGCAAGTATTCTGCCTGTGATAGGATTATGTCTTTATCTATTGTCAGAAAAAAATATTGTGTCCTTTTTACCAGTTGGAACATCTTCTGGGTATATGCCCAGGAGAGGTATTGCTGGATCCTCTGGTAGTACTATGTCCAATTTTCTGAGATAACGCCAGACTGACTTCCAGAGTGGTTGTACAAGCTTGCAATCCCACCAGCAATGGAGGAGTGTTTCTCTTTCTCCACATCCTTGCCAGCATCTGCTGTCACCTAAATTTTTGATCTTAGCCATTCTGATTGGTGTGAGGTGGAATCTCAGTGTTGTTTTGATTTGCATTTCCCTGATGATTAAGGATGTTGAACATTTTTTCAGATGTTTCTCAGCCATTCGGATTTCCTCAATTGAGAATTCTTTGTTTAGCTCTGTACCCCATTTTTTAATGGGGTTATTCATTTTTCTGGAGTCTAGCTTCTTTAGATCTATGTAGATGTTGGATATTAGTCCCCTATCAGATTTAGGATTGGTAAAAATCCTTTCCCAATCCGTTGGTGGCCTTTTTGTCTTGCTGACTGTCTCTTTTGCCTTACAGAAGCTTTGCAATTTTATACGGTCCCATTTGTCAATTCTTGATCTGACCGCACAGGCCATTGCTATTTTGTTTAGGAATCTTTCTCCTGTGCCCATATCTTCGAGGGTTTCCCCACTTTCTCCTCTATAAATTTCAATGTCTCTGGTTTTATGTGGAGGTCTTTAATCCACTTAGACTTAAGCTTTGTACAAGGGGATAAGAATGGGTCAATTCCCATTCTTCTACATGATAACCGCCAATTGTGCCAGCACCATTTGTTGAAAATGCTGTCCTTTTTCCACTGGATGGTTTTAGCTCCCTTGTCAAAGATCAAGTGACCATAGGTGTGTGGATTCATTTCTGGTTCTTCAATTCTATTCCATTGATCTATCTGTCTGTTGCTGTACCAGTACCATGCAGTTTTTATCACAATTGCTCTGTAGTACAGATTAATGGCAGGCATGGTGATTTCCCCAGAGGTACTTTTATTGTTGAGAATAGTTTTTGCTATCCTAGGTTTTTTATTATTCCAGATGAATTTGCAAACTGCCCTTTCTATCTCAGTGAAGAATTGAGTTGGGATTTTGATGGAGATTGCGTTGAATCTGTAGATTGCTTTCGGCAGGATAGCCATTTTGATTATATTAATCCTGCCAATCCACGAGCATGGGAGATCTTTCCATCTTCTGAGATCTGAGATCTTCTTCAATTTCTTTCTTTAGAGACTTGAAGTTCTTGTCATACAGATCTTTCACTTCCTTAGTTAGAGTCACACCAAGGTATTTTATAGTATTTGTAACTATTGTGAAGGGTGTTGTTTCCCTAATTTCTTTCTTAGCCTTCTTACCTTTTGTGTAGAGAAAGGCCATTGATTTGTTTGAGTTAATTTTATATCCAGCTACTGCAAGCAGCCTTATTTATAATAGCCAGAAGCTGGAAAGAACCCAGATGTCCCTCAACAGAGGAATGGATACAGAAAATGTGGTACATTTACATAATAGAGTACTATTCTGCTATTAAAAAATGAATTTATGAAATTCTTGGGCAAATGGATGAATCTGGAGGACATAATCCTTAGTGAGGTAACCCAATCTCAAAAGAAGTCATTGGATATGCACTCACTGATAAATGGATATTAGCCCAGATACTTAGAACACCCAAGATACGATCTGCAAAACACATGAAAATCAAGAAGGAAGACCAATGTGTGGATACTTCATTCCTCCTTTGAGCAGGAAACAAAATACCCATGAAAGGAGTTACAGAGACAAAGTTTAGAGCTAAGATGAAAGGATGGACGATACAGAGACTAACCCACCGGGGATCCATCCCATAATCAGTCACTAAACTCAGACACTATTGCATAGGATAGCAAGTGTTAACTGAAGGGACCCTGATATAGCTGACTCCCACAGAGGTGGATGCTCACAGTCATCCATAAGAGGGAGCGGGCCACATTGGAGAAGCTAGAGATAGAACACCAGGAGCTGAAGGGGTCTGTGACCCTAGAAGAGGAACAACAATATGAACTAAACAGAACCCCCAGAACTCGTGTCTCTAGCATCATATGTAACAGAAGATGGCCTAGTCAGCCATCATTGGGAGGAGAGGCCCCTTGGTACTGCAATCTTTATATGCCTCAATACAGGGGAACGCCAGGGCCAAGAAGTGGGAGTGGGTGGGCAGGGGAGCAGGGAGGGGAGAGGGGGGAGGGGACTTTCGGAATAGCATTTGAAATGTAAATTAAGAAAATATCTAATAAAAAATATTGTAAGTTGGACATACCCTTGACAGTGGAACTTCTTAGGAAAGAGACCAAGTAGCCCTGGGTTCAATCTCTTGTACCCTTTCCTAGTTCCCTAGAGATCCATTTAATAAATAATGTACCAAAGCTGCTGAACATCTTAGCTGAGCAACATGGCTTACGGAGCCCAGGATGTTTGCTTGTTTCCTCTTATGCTTGTGTCGATGAGTGGGAGTTGATGCTGCTCAGCACAAGGAAATATAATTGCCCTGGATGTCTTTCTCGTCCAGGGAAAGATCATCATGGAAAATTCTAAGTACAGTTTCCATTGAATGAAAATCATCTTCGCAGTGTGTACCATCTGAAAGTTACAAAAAGAGTAAGTCGAATCATTATAAGCAGAGGTTTCCAGCATCACTACCTGCTCTAGGACTGAAGGTAGGGTTTGCAGCTTGTGTTTGTTGCAGGTCTCTCGCACCCCTGCCCCAGCCATAGGGTGACCATTCTTGTTCATGTTATGGAATGGGCTAGTGAAGTTTTTCTCAGTTAAAGGCTTTTTGCTGGCATCACAGTAACCATCTAGTTGTGGTCTCAGGCCCTTTGTCAGACGGTCATTTGATCCATGGTCTTCTTCCCAGATCCCCATTGCCCTGTATCCATCATTTGTCTCCACAAGCTCTTCTAGGAATCTTTCAACAGTTCACTAAATATTGAATTAAAATTAAATTGCCTCATCATGTCACTGGTATGATACCATAAAGAGTATTTATTATAATAAACTTGCTTCCTGGTCCAGAGCTAACAAACAAACAAAAGCCTTGAAAGTTCTAGTATGCATTTGTTACCTTAATATAACCCCATTGACTCAAGTTGGGGCCTTTTATGACCTCAGACTGGAGCCAAGTAGTGAGAAGAATAAACTTAGGATGAGAGGGTTGGAATTTCTGCACTCAGGTAGAAAGAAGGAAGCCAGAGAGAGAATTCCACTTCTCCACCCACAGTGACCCATGTTTCAGTAACTTCTTTTTTTTTTTCAATTGTTTTTATTAGATATTTTCTTAATTTACATTTTAAATGCTATCCCGAAAATTCCCTCCCCCCTCCCACTGCCCTGCTCCCCTGCCCACCTACTTCCACTTCCTGGCCCTGGTGTTCCCCTGTACTGGGGCATATAAAGATTGCAATACCAAGGGGCCTCTCCTCCCAATGATGGCCGACTAGACCATCTTCTGCTTCATATGGAGTTAGAGACACGAGTTCTGGGGGTTCTGATTAGTTCATATTGTTGTTCCTCTTCTAGGGTTGCAGACCCCTTCAGATCCTGGAGTTCTATCTCTAGCTTCTCCATTGTGGGCCCCGTGCTCCATCTTATAGATGACTGTGAGCATCCACTTCTGTACGAGACAGCTATATCAGGGTCCCTTCAGTAAACACTTGCTGTCCTATGCAATAGTGTCTGAGTTTAGTGACTGATTATAGGATGGATCCCCCAGTGGGGTAGTCTCTGTATGGTCCATCCTTTCATCTTAGCTCTAAACTTTGTCTCTGTAACTCCTTTCATGGTTATTTTGTTTCCTATTCAAAGGAGGAATGAAGTATCCATGCGCTGGTCTTCCTTCTTGATTTTCTTGTGTTTTGCAAATTGTATCTTGGGTGTTCTAAGTTTCTGGGCTAATATCCATTTATCAGTGTGCGCATATCCAATGACTTCTTTTGTGATTGGGTTACCTCACTAAGGATTATATCCTCCAGATACATCCATTTACCCAAGAATTTCATAAATTCATTTTTTAATAGCATGATAGTACTCCATTGTGTAAATGTACCACATTTTCTGTATTCATTCCTCTGTTGAGGAACATCTGGGTTCTTTCCAGCTTCTGGCTATTATAAATAAGGCTGCTATGAACATAGTGGAGCATGTGTCCTTTTTACCAGTTGGAACATCTTCTGGGTATATGCCCAGGATCAGTAACTTCTAAGAAACTATTTGTCGCCCGAGCTTCATAGATGTTGGAGGAGAATGTTGAACAGCATACCATTGCAAATAGGATGAAGAAGGCTCAGCCCTTGCCTAATGTGACTTCTTTTTAACAAACTAACCAAGGTAAAGTGTAGTCCTGAGTTGAATAATTCTAGGGAATTGTCATGGTCAAAGGATTGTGAGGACCACCAAGCCCCTGTCTCAGCTCCTTTTGCTTACACAGTTCTTGCTTACTTTAAACATTCTCTTCCTTTGTCCCATCAGTGCCACCATCTCTATAGTCCACTTGATTCTGGCCATTTTAGAATATGTCAAAATCTTTTCTGCTTTTAAACCCATTAAAAATATATGACCCTTCCAAGTTCTAATTTTAACTGCTTTTGGATGTTGTTGTTAAAGCTTTCATGGATTAAAAGGTTATAACAACTGGATGACAGATGTAGCTCACTGCTAAAGTCCTGGCCTAGTACTTATGAAACTCTGGGTTTAGTCTCAAAACTCAGAACAGAAAAAAAGCAATTATAAGAATATCAAGCTGAGCAAAATAAAATATAAAATATAATGAGCCAATAGCCTCAAATATATTATAAAAAGCTTGGCATTTAATGGAATTATATTTGCATTTTTTGTGTGTTTATATATATGATGGTATCATGTTTATATCTGTACACATGTGTCTGTGTGTGTGTGCATGTGGAACCCAGAGATTGACATTAGATATCTTCCTCAATCATTTTTCCATCATGTGATGTTACATCTGTGCATTTGGAGGTCATAGGACAGTGTAGGTGTTGGGATTGCACTCTGGTCATCAGAATTGGTGACAAATGCCTTGTCCTGCTAAGTTTTTGGCTAACCCAAGCTTTTAAAAACTGTGCTTCTGTATCTAATCTAGAGGACAGATACATTTGCAGGCTGTCTTCCCTGGGTTTTCATGACTGAAATGTATATTTTGCAAGTTGGTCAGTTTCTGGTGCAGCATTTTATGTAACTGTTGCCTTCTTACTTTACAATAAGCCATGTATGAAAAATAGGATCAGCCAGGCGTGGTGGCGCACACCTTTAATCCCAGCACTCAGGAGGCAGAGGCAGGCGGATTTCTGAGTTCGAGGCCAGCCTGGTCTACAGAGTGAGTTCCAGGACAGCCAGGGCTATACAGAGAAACCCTGTCTCAAAAAAAAAAAAAAAAAAAAAAAAAAAAAAAAAAAAAAAAAAAAAAAAAAAAAAAAAAAAAAAAAAAAAAAAAAAAAAAGAAAAGAAAAAAAGAAAAGAAAAGAAAAATAGGATCAGAAGAATTTAATCTTCCATCAAAGAACTTAATGACTGTTTTGATAAGGATACATCATGAATAAAGGGTTATGTCCCTTACACTGATGGAATCTACTGCCTTAGACAGAACACAGGTAAGATTTCTTATATCAATTAGATACCAAGATGGCAGTTTTCTGGGTCCCCACTTTTGTATTAGAGGTTTTCACAGTGTCATTAATCTTTATTCTTGGCAGGAGATGAATGTATGTATGGTGTGTGGGTTCTTTTTAATTTAATTTTTTAGTTTTTAATTAATCATTTTATTCATTTATGTTTTAAATGATATCTCCCTTCCTAGTTACCCCTCTACCAACTCCTCATCTCATTCCCCCTCCTCACTCCCCTTTACCTCTACAAGGGTGCTCCTTCACCCATTTTCCCACTGCTACCTCACCCTTCTAGCGTCCCTCTATGCTGGGGTATCAAACCTCCTCCTCCTCCCATTGATGTCTGATAAGGCCATCGACACCCTCCATGGATACTCTTTGGTTGGTGGCTTAGTCCCTGGGAGCTCTGGGTGGTCTAGTTAGTTGATACTGTTGTTGTTGTTGTTGTTCTCCTCCTCCTCCTCCTTCTTCTCCTTCTCCTTCTTTCCTTCCCCTAGCTCTTCCACTGGGATCCCTGAGCTCAGTCTGATGGTTTACTGTAAGTATCTACTGTTAGAGCCTCTCAGGAAAATTCCATAAGTAGGTCCAACAAATGAATATTAATAAGATTCTGTTAACTTAAAAATAGCCTCAGTATTATAGGAGAAATTTGCTAAAGTTAGAAATATATAGAAATTTACACACAGTTATTTTTTCTTTTTTACTGGATATTTTTTTATTTACATTTCAAATGTTATCCCCTTTCCTGGTTTCCCCCCTCCTGGAAATGCCCTACCCCATCATCCCTCCCCCAGCTTCTATGAAGGTGTTCCTCCACCCACCCACCCTCTCCCCCCTCCTGCCCTCAATTCCCCTACTCTTGGGCATCTATGGAGCCTTCATAAGACCAAGGACCTCGCCTCCTATTGATGCATGACAAGGCCATTCTCTATTGCATATGCAGCTGGAGCCATGTGCACTCTTTTGTTGATGGCTTAGTCCCTGGGAGCTCTGGGGGGTCTGGTTGGTTGATATTGTTCTTCCTATGGAGTTGCAAACCCCTTCAACTTCTTCAGTCCTTTCTCTAACTCCTCTATTGGGAACCCTGTGCTCAGTCCAATGGTTGGATTCGAGTATCTGCCTCTATTTGTAAAGATCTAGCAGGGCCTCTCAGGAGACAGTCATATCAGGCTCCTTTCAGCATACACTTCTGGGCATCCACAATAGTGTCTGGGTTTGGTAACTGTATATAGGATGAATCCCAAGGTGGGGCAGTCTCTGGATGGCCTTTCCTTCAGCCTCTGCTCTATACTTTATCTCCATATTTGCTCCTGTGAGTATTTTGTTCTCCTTTTAAGGAGGACTGAAACACTCACACTTTGGTCTTTCTTCTTGAGCTTCATGTGGTCTGTGAATTGTATCTTGTTTATTTGGACCTTTGGGGCTAATAGCCACTTATCAGTAAGTGCATACCATGTGTGTTCTTTTGTGATTGGTTTACCTCACTCAGGACGATATTTTCTAGTTCTATCCATTTGCCTAAAAGTTTCATGAATTCATCGTTTTGAAAGCTGAGTAGTATTGTGTAAATATCCCACATTTTCAGTATCCATTCCTCTGCTGAAGGACATCTGGGTTCTTTCCAGCTCCTGGCTATTATAAATAAGGCTGCTATGAACATAGTGGAGCATGTGTCCTTATTACATGTTGGAGCATCTTCTGGGTATATGCCCAGGAGTGGTATAGCTGGGTCCTCAGTTTCTGAGGAACTGCCAAACTGATTTCCAGAGTGATTGTACTAGCTTGCAGTCTCCTAGCAATGGAGAAGTGTTTCTTTTTCTCAACGTCCTTACCAGCATCTGCTGTCACCTGAGTTTTTGATGTTAGCCATTCTTATTGGTGTGAGTTGGAATCTCAGGGTTGCTTTGATTTGCATTTCCCTGATGACTAAGGATATTGAACATTTCTTTAGATGCTTCTCAGCCATTCACTATTCCTCAGTTGAAAATTCTTTGTTTAGTTCTGTACCCCATTTTTTAATAGGGTTATTTGATTCTCAGGAGTCTAATTTCTTGAGTTCTTTGTATATATTGGATAGTAGTCCTCTATTGGATGTAGGACTGGTAAAGATCTTTCCCCAATCTCTTGGTTTCCTTTTTGTATTTTTGACAGTGTCTTTTGCCTAACAGAAGTTTTGCAATTTTATGAGGTCCCATTTGTTAATTCTTGATCTTACCTTACAAGCCATTGGTGTTGTGTTCAAACCAATGAACTTCAGGAATTCCCCCCCGCCCCGTGCCCATATCTTTGAGGCTCTTACCCACTTTCTCCTCTATAAGTTTCAGTGTATTTGATGGAGGTCCTTATCCACTCGGACTTAACCTTTGTACAAGTAGATAAGGATGGATTGATTTGCATTCTTCTACATGCTGACCACCAGTTGAACCAGCACCATTTGCTAAAAATGCTGTCTTTTTTCCACTGGATGGTTTTAGCTACTTTGTCAAAGATCAAGTAACTATAGATGTGTGGGTTCATTTCTGGGTCTTTAATTCTATTCCATTAATCTTCCTTCCTGTCAAGGTACCAATACCATCTAGTTGTTTGTTTGTTTTTTAATTTTTAAATTTTTATTTTTATCACAATTGATTTGTAACAGAGCTTGAGGTTAGGGATGGTGATTCCCCCAAAAGATCTTTTATTGTTAAGTATAGTTTTCCCTATCCTGGGTTTTTTGTTATTCCAAGTGAATTTGCAAATTGCTCTTTCTGACTCTATGAAGAGTTGAGTTAAAATTTTGACGGGGATTGCATTGAATAGGTAGATAACTTTTGGCAAGGTGGCCATTTTTACTATACTAATCCTGCCAATCTATGAGCATGAGAGATCATTCCATCTTTTGAGATCTTCTTTGATTTCTTTCTTCAGAGACTTGGAGTTCTTAGTATACAGATCTTTCATTTGTTTAATTAGATTCACAACAAGGTATTTTATTGTATTTGTGACTATGGTGAAGGGTGTTGTTTCCATAATTTCTTTCTCAGTCTATTTATCCTTTGTGTAGAGGAAGGCCACTGATTTGTTTGAGTTAATTTTATATCCAGCCACTTTGCTGAATGTGTTTATCAGCTTTAGGAGTTCTCTGGTGGAATTTTTGGCGTAATTTAAGTATATGATCCTATCATCTGTAAATAGTGATACTTTGACTTCTTCCTTTCCAGTTTTATCCTTTGACCTCCTTTTGATGTCTAACTGCTCCAGCTAGACCTTCGAGTAGTATATTTTATAGATAGGGAGAGTGGGCTGCCTTGTCTAGTCCCTAATTTTAGTGAGATTCTTCAAACTTCTCTCCATTTAGTTTGATGTTGGCTACTGGTTTGCTGTATATTGTTTTTAGTATATTTATGTAGGGGCCTTGAATTCCTGATCTTTCCATCTTTAACATGAAGGGATGCTGAATTTTGTCGAATGCTTCCTCAGCATCTAATGAAATGATCATGTGTTTTTTTTTTTTCTTTGAGTTTGTTTATGTAGTAAATTACATTGATGGGTTTCTGTATATTGAATCATCCCTGTATCCCTGGGATGAAGCCTACTTGGTCATGGAAAATGATCATTTTCATGTGTTCTTGGATTTGGTTGGCAAGAATTTTATTGAGTATTTTTGCATCAATGTTTTGTAAGGGAGATTGGTCTGAAGTTCTTTTTCTTTGTTTGGTCTTTGAGTGGTTCAGCTTTAAGCATAATTGTGGCTTCATAGAATGAATTGGATAGTGTTCCTTCTGTTTCTATTTTGTGGACTAGTTTGAAGAGTATTGATATTACATCTTCTTTAAAGGTTTGAAAGAATTCTCTACTAAACCGATCTTGTCCTGGGCTTTTTTTGGTTGAGAGACTATTAATGACTGCTTTTTTTTTTTTTTTTTTTTTAGGGGTTATGGGACTGTTTAGATGTTTTATCTGAACCTGTTTTAATTTTGACTCCTGGTATGTGTCTTGATAATTGTTTATTTCATCCATATTTTCCAATTTTGTTGAATATAAACTTTTGTAGTAGGATCTGATGATTGTTTTTTGGATTTCCATTGTTTCCTTTGTTATGTTTCCCTTATCATTTCTGATTTTATAAATTTGGATACTGTCTCTGTACCCTCTGATTAGTCTGGCTAAGGATTTATCTATCTTGTTGATTTTCTCAAAGAACCAGCTCCTAGTTTGGTTGATTCTTTGTATATTTCTTTTTGTTTTCACTTGGTTGACTTCAGCTCTGAGTATTTATTTCCTGCCATCTACTCCTCTTGGGTGTATTTGCTTCCTTTAGTCCTAGAGCTTTCAGTTGTCCTGTCAATCTGCTAGTGGAAGCTTTCTCTAGTTTCTTTTTGGAATCACTTAGAGTTATAAGGTTTTTTTCTTACCACTGCTTTCATTGTGTCTCATAAATTTTGGTGTGATGTGTCTTCATTTTCATTAAATTCTAAAAAGTCTTTAATTTCTTTGTATCTTCCTTGACCAAGTTGTCATTGATTAGAGCTTCCATGTTGTTCAGTTCCAAGTTGTTCAGCTTTCATGTATGTTTTCTGTTGGAATTTAAGACCAGCCTTAGTCTGTGGTGATCTGATAGGGTGCATGGGTTTATTTCAATCTTATTATATCTGTTGAGGCCTGTTTTGTGACCTATTATATGGTCAATTTTGGAGACGATACAATGAGGTGCTGAGAAGAAGGTATATTCTTTTGTTGTAGGCTGAAATGTTCTATAAATATCTGTTAGATCCATTTGGTTCATAACTTCTGTTAGTCTCACTGTGTCTTTGTTTTGTTTATGTTTCCATGATCTATCCATTGCTGAGAGTGGGGTGGTGAAGTCTCCCACTATTATTGTGTGGGGTGTGATGTGTGCTTTGAACTTTAGTAAAGTTTCTTTTATGGGTGTGGGTGCCCTTGCATTTGGAGCATAGATGTTCAGAACTGAGAGTTCATCTTGGTAGATTTTTCCTTTGATGAGTATGAAGTGTCCTTCCTTATCCTTTTTGATAACTTTTGGTTGAAAGTTACTTTTAGTTAGATATTATAATGGCTACTCAAGCTTGTTTCTTTGGACCAATTGCCTGGAAAATCATTTTCCAGCCTTTTACTCTGAGGTAGTGTCCGTATTTGTCACTGAGGTATTTTTCCTGTATTCAGCAAAATTCTGGGTCCTGTTTACATATCCAGTCTGTTATTCTATGTCTTTTTATTGGGTAATTGATTCCATTGATGTTAAGAGATATAAGGAAAAATTATTGTTATTTCCTGTTATTTTTGTTGTTAGAGGTGGAATCATTTTGTGTGGCTATGATTTTTAGGTTTGTTAAAAGATTACTTTTTTGCTTTTTCTAGGGTGTAGTTTCCCTTTTATTAATGCACAGTTCTTACATATGTCTCTATAGCGCTGAAATAACAATGACCAGTATCAGTTTTTAAAATAACTTGCAAGTGTGCAAACATAATACCCATTCAATAGAGACTATATTTTGAATTTTGATCTTTTCGTCAGCTGGTGACTTGAAGCATCGTCTAGTACTGGGAAATAACAGCATGATGCGAGGCACTGCTAAGGCCACAAAGGCAAGAACAGCTGAGATGTGTGCATTTATGCACACATATTGTGTTTGTGGATACATATTACATATGAGCAGGTTTGTGGGTACAGCCATGATAGCTGTGAAGTAAGGTTTTGTAGATTTGGAAACACTTGGGTGTTTAAGATATTAAAACATACAAAGAAATTTCTCAAGATCATAGAGCTAAAATGTCATTGCCTTAACTTTATCTCCCCCATTCTCCAGTTCCAACTATTACTTTCTTTAATTTTTTGTAATATATGTTAAAACCTTATTTTTTAAAATATACATGAATGGGCTGGAGACATGCCTCAGTGGATAAAGGTACTTACCCCAAGCCAAGCAACCTGAAACAAATTTCCTGGACTCATGTGGTAGAAGGAGAGAAACAACTCTTTCAAGTTGACCTCCACATGCATGTCCTCACACATACACACACTCAGAATAAACAAATCCAATTATGTACCTGTCCTATGATTTAGATATGTCAATTTTAGGTCTCCTGTGAAAACACTTCAGTTTGGCTGGGAAGAGAAATCTTTTTGGAAATCTGATACTACTGTCTTTTAGGCAGCAGTCCTTCTATGTAAATCAAAGAAAATTATTTCATCCTTTTTAGTCCTGTTAGTAGTTTTTCCTTCTGCTTTCCACAGCTCTTAGGTTTGACTTTGCTATTGTAGCTGCTGTTGCTGGTGCTGTATCAGTAAGTGTGGACTGTAAGACTCAGGACATCTACTTAGCTGTCACTCTTCATTCTGTGTAATCGTGAGTTAATTAAGTTTATGTGTATGTACAGGTGCACATTTGTTGTTGCATATAATCTTTCTGATGAGGAGAAGCCATCGACCTGGAATCCCTAACCCTTTAGTGAGAGTCATCATTTCTCTTCTCTCTCTTCACTGTGATGTGTCTTGAAGACTACCCATGAGAATGTGTGGCACCAGAAACATGTAAAATTTAGACATTTGTGGGTTTTTGAACATTGGCATAGACTTGAGAGTTTGACCATCTTCAGTTAATAAAAACAAAAACAAAACCCACAAACCTAAAATATCCCCCAAAATCTTCTTCAATCTTCTTCAATAGTATTTTGAATATCAAATCCTTTTGGGCTTTTGGAGTAGAGATGCTCACCCTTTCCCACTGGTGCTCTTAGGCCCTTAGAGTCTTAGACCGAGACTGTCTGCCCTTCTAGCTTTATTTGATTAGTTTGTTCCCATTTGTCTTGAGCCCCTCATTCCATGTCACATGACAGCTCTTAAAGAGAACTGGCATTTCATCGTGTGGTCAGGACTTGAGCAATGGCCACATAGGCCCTTTGCTGTTAACCTTTTTCTTGAAGCTCGGGTTGAGTTCCTTAGTGGTGAACCATTCTTTTCTTTAGAGTCTACTTGGTCTGCCTCTATTGCCACACTCCTACTTCTCATTTACCAACAACCCACTACCTGTGCTTTAGCCGAATGCATTCTTTCTCAGTTATTTGCTATTCTATCCTCCTTTACTATGGTTTTAGTAGGATCTTCTAAAAGAAAGAGAAAAAAATCAACAGTACAGCTGGTTGTTAAATATGATACTGTAATCTTCCCCCGGGATTGAATAAAGCCTATCTAGAAAACTGCATTTGCTAGTCTCTGTTAAGGGGTGGCCTATGGTGCCAAGGCAGGGGAGAATGCTCTAGCTAGTCAATTCCAAGCTTAGAGTTTTAATAATGTGTGTGTGTGTGTGTGTGTGTGTGTGTGTGTGTGTGTGTGTGAGAGAGAGAGAGAGAGAGAGAGAGAGAGAGAGAGAGAGAGAATAACAATAACAAAAGAGAGTTTAAATAACACCTAAAATACAGTTTAGGTTATCTAGCATATATTATGTAGTCCACTGTGGGACCTCTTTTTACTTAGAAATTAAAATAGAACAAAATTTCCTAAGGGGAAATGTTAAAAATACAAACAAGCTTTTTATATTTTTAAATGTACAAGTGCAAGCTCATCATTGGTTTCTATGTTATGTGCACAAAGATTTATAGATTTTGTCCACTGAGATGGTTCTGCATTCAAATGTAATAGAAAACCAAATAAGAAATCCACCCAACTGTGCATAAGATGTTGGCTTCACAAATGCAGGCACTGCAAGAGACCTGCGAGGCCTTCAGCAGCAGGCCTTTTGCCTAATCTATAACTTTTAGCTGTGTTTGAGTTCATTCTAAATTTACTCTGGATAGTTTTATGACTGACCCAGTCAATTTTGTTTCTCCATCTGTCTCCTCTATCATGGATAAACTATGCAGTTTTGGGAATGGAGAGGTCACAGGAGCTGGGAGGAAGAGTACCCACTGTCCAGGGGAAGCCACTTGTCTGCTTCTTTGGTTGATTCCTCCCACCATGTCTGAGTCCCTTCCATGTCTCCACAATGGCCTAGGTTCTCCTTTTCACAGAAGAGTTGAGGGTTTGCGGAAGCATTAAACTAATGTTCCTGGGGAAAATAATAATGTGGGTCATATGGCAGGTGAAGGTAAGATGGCTAGCTCTCTTCATCCCCAAATAAGGTGAGCCTCAATCTGGTAAGAGTGCTGCTGTCATCTTGATTTTTACCCCAGAATGTGTTTCTTCTTCTTTTTTTTTTCTTCTGAGATGTATAATGAAAACAATGTATTTTAAAGTATATTTTCTTTCTTTCCTTTTTCCCTCCCTCCATCCCTCTGCCTCTCCCTTTCTCCTTTCCTTCCTTCCTTCCTTCCTTCCTTCCTTCCTTCCTTCCTTCCTTCCTTCCTTCCTTCCTTCCTTCCTTCCTTCCTTTTTGGTTTGGGGGATCAGAGTCTTGAGTGTGCTAAGCACATACTTTTCCAATGAGCCACTCCCCATCTATGCTTTATTGTCTTTTTTGATTTGCATGTGTTTTTGATTATACAATGTTCAGTGTTGTGTTTGAGCACATGTATTAACTTTGCATCTATCAAACCAATCAAATCCCTAACCTCTGTGTGCTGGCTCATTTTTACGTCAACTTGACATAAGCTATAGTCATTTGAGAGGAACCTCAACTAAGAAAATGCCTCCATAAGACTGGGAGGTAGGCAAGCTTGTAGGGCATTTTCTTAATTAGTGATTGATGAGGGAAAACTCAGCCTAGTGTGGGTGGTTCTATCACCAGCCCTGGGCTGGTGGTCCTGGGTTCTATAACAATGTAGGCTGAGTAAGCCATGAGGTGCAAGCTAGTAAGCAACACTCATGCAGGGCCTCTGCATCAGCTCCTGACTGCAGGTCCCTGCCCTGTTTGGGTTCTTGTTCTGACTTCCTTCAAGGATGTACAAACTGTGCTTGGAAGTATAAGACAAATCAGCCCCTTTCTCCCCAGTTGATTCCATCATAGTGTTTCCTCACAGCAATAGTAATCCTAAATAAGACACTCCCCTAACTATTATCTATATTCCAGCTGATGTTTCAGTCTCTGCTCATGAGAAGAAACACATAGTACTGATCCTGTGCCTGGTTGGCTTGAATCTCCTTAGCATAGGCTCTTGACTTTCTCGTTTTCTATAAATGGCAGGATTATACTCTATTGTGTGTATTTTGCTTTACCCATCTGTGCATTGATGGACATCTAGGTTAGTTTAATATTATGTTGTTCATAGCACCACAAGAAACATGTGTGTGCAGGTTTCTCTTTACCATGTGTGGATTTCATTTTCCTGGGGTATATACTGAACAGTGGGGTTGTTACATCAAATGGTACCTCTATTTTTAGATTGAAAAAATTATTCTCCACATTGTCTTCTATAATGTCTATACTAAGTTAGATTCTCTCCAATGGTCTGCAGGAGTTCCTAGCTCATCACAACACTGCTAAGTAATTTGCTGTTGCTATTTTTATAATAGATTCTCAGTTTCATTTCTTCTTGTTGTGATAAAACACACCTGTGAAACAATGGTAAGGAGAAAAGGCTTATTTGGCTCCTAGTTGCAGGGTATGACCCATCATTGAGAGGAAGTCCAGGAGCCATGAACCTGAAGCAACTGGACATATCCATAGTGAAAACAGAGAATAATGAATCAAGGGATGCTTTCACTCTCAGCTCAGTCTTTCCTTTTCCTTTAGAACAGAGTCCAGCCAATGAATGGTGCTGCCTACACTATCACATCCATGACCCAATTAAGAAAATCCCTTAGTGACATGCCCATACCCTGACCTGATTTGGACAGTTCCTCATCCACACTTCCTTCCCAAGTGATTCTATATGGTGTGAAGTTGACAACGAAAACCATCATATAAGATGTTCTAACTAGAGAGAGATGATTTGCTTTGGATTATCATTTTCGTGATGGCTAATGGCAATGAACATTTTCCATATGTTTATTTTCTATTTTTTCTTTTTGAGATGTGTACTCGGGGAATCGAACATTTTGACATTTGGTGGGTTTGGCATGGGTATTTATTCATTGTCAGATACAGTTTAGTCACCTTTCTCCTATTCTGTGAGCTGTTTCTTTATGACAGCTGTTGGCTGTTTCCTTAGCTCTGCAGAAGAGTTTTATATTATCTAGTCATAGTTGTCTACATTTGCATTTATTTCCTGTAATTTTAGATTCCAAGCCAGAAAATCATGGCCAACACATTTTTAAAATGTCCTTTATTTTTATTTTATGTGAAGGGTGTTTTGCCTGTCTGTGTACCCATATGGATGTCTGTACCCATACAAGCCAAGAGAAGGAGGGTCAAATCTCCTGAAACTGGAGTTTCAGATAGTTGGGAGTCATCCATGTGTGTTCTAGACATTGAACCTGGGTCCTATGGAAGAGGAGCTCTCCAGCCCTGTATGTATGTATCAATGTATTTCTCCCGTGTTTTATTCCCAGTAATTTATGTTTCCCATCTACTTTGACCTGATTTTAGTATAGGGCAAGAGGCAGGGGACAGGGGTCAGGCTTTTATACATGAACTAGTTTTTCAAGCATTATTCTTCGAAGATGCTGTCATTTTTATTTACATGTCTGACACTTCGGTCAGGAATCTATTGGCTGCATGTGTATTGGTTTATTTTTGAGATCTGCATTCAGTTCCATTGGTCTGTTTTCATGCTGTTTTGGCTACTGGTGGCTCTGTCAATATGCCTTGAGGTTAGGGATTATGATGCCTTTAGAGCTGTTCTTTCTGTTCAGTTTCTGGGTTGAATTTGGGGTTTCTGCTTAGTTCTAGGAAGAATGTCATCAGCGTGTACTGTGTCCATGGATAGAGGGTGTACTGGATCTATAAATTACTTTGGGATTTAAGAAGTGTTCTGGTCTACAAACAGAAAGTCTTTGATTTTTATTATTTTCATCAGTTGACTCTATTAGTGCTTTCTAATATTCATTGTGACAATCTTTGCCTTTCTGGTCAAACCAGTCCCCACTTAATTCTGACCTGATTTGGAACACATTCCTATCTTGGTTTCTCATTTATCAGCCTTGTTACTTGTTTATACCATGGTTCTAGTTTTGTGTTTCAATTTTATAGTCTAAAAGTTTAATAAATATATTTATTAGTTTTAGTATCTTCTAGTGGGATCTTTTAGATTTTTCTATGTGGAGAATCATAACCTATGCAAATAATGATATATTGACTTTCCTCTTTCCTGGATGTATACAATATTTTTTATTGGCCTTATTGTTCTGAATAACCTTCTATTATTATATTCAGTAACTGTGAGCCCAGTTACAACCTTTTCTTGTTTCATATACTAGAGAATCCTTTTCACCTTCTCCCTTTTCCCATGTAGTGTAATGTTGGCTATAAGTTTTTTCATAGTTTGAAATAGGTTAGAGCATTACAGAGGCATGCTACTGAGCTCTGGGATCTAAACTAAGGTCTTCTCATTTGTACACCAAGTACTTCATCCACTCCCCAGCCTTGATTATTAATCTCTACTTTTATTCTGTAGTGTTTTAGAAGATACGTGGTATGTTCTAGAGTATTTTCCATTTACTGAGGCTTGTTTTGTGGCCTGATACATGGCCTGTTCTAGGGAACTTTAGATTTGAAGAAAGGAATGCGATTGTGTGGCCACTGAGAAAATGCTTGCAAACAAATGTTGAGAACTTGTGATCTGTAGTGTAACTTGGGCTCTGGTGCTCTTTCGTTGACCTTTTTTGTCTGCTTGCTCTTTTTCTTTAATTACTGTTTGGTATGGATGATTTATCAATTGGTAAGAGTCAGATATTGAAATGACCAACTATTACTTTATTATCTCCTACCTATGTTTTTAATCTAATTGTATTTGTTTTTTTTTAATCTGTAATATTAGTTGACTATATCTTTAAATTGTTTTATCTTGTTGAAATGATCCCTTGCATGTGGGCAATGTACACAACACAATTTTGGAGATGGCTGCCCATGCTTAGGAGAAGCTTAATTTTTCTCACTTATCATATTTTATCATTTATTTTTATTTTAAACTATCTTTCAGGCTTTAATGTCTCCCAGAAACTCAAAGCCATTGGTTTTCTGCTTATTCTTTAAAACTATGGCTTAACACAAATCTCGCCATTTGCTTTTGGGTAGCTTGGTGTCTCACTGCTGGGAAGAGAAACCATGACTAAGGCAACTCATAAAAGAAGGCATTTGACTGGAGGCTGGTTTACAGTTTCAGAAGCTTAGTCCATTATCATCATGGAGAAGATCATGGTGGGAGCCTGGCAGGCATGGTGCAGAAGAAGTATTTGAGAGTTGCATCCTGATCTGTGGGCAGAGAGAGAGAGTCACTGGGCCTGGCATGGGCTTTGGAAACCCCAAACAATGCCAGAGACACACCTCCTTCAACAAGGCCATACCTCCTACTTGTTTTAACTATTGCCACACCGTGTTGACTAAGCATTCAAATATATGAGCCCATGGGGGCCACTCTCATTCAAACCACTGCACTGGACATACACTTTTGCCTGTTTTTTTTTTTTTTTTTTTTTTTTTTTTTTACTTTTCAAATGTGACTTATGTGTCAGTGATTTCATTCAGATTTTCCAGAGTCTCCTTGATCTCATCAAGATCATATCCAACCATGAAGCTCAGCAAAATCTCTAAACCTTCCTACAAGTCTCAGGTATCTATCAAGTCAACTCTTAACCCATCTGTGAACACAGTCTTATTGAGTGAGAACCAGTCATCATCAAACATCATTTCCCGTAAGTCTGATTCTCTAGACTTGTCCTTCCTCTGCTGTCTTTACTCCTTGATATTCATGGGGACCTCAGCTGGCAATAGCCAGATTTCCCCAATGGCTCACATTCCCCTTTGTTCATGGAAGGATGAGTACTTAAATCACCCAGTTTCCTTGCCTCCTTGGCACTTAGCCTTATCCTATCCATCACCACACCCCACAGCCTCATGGGCCAGCCTGTGAGGGCTCCTTCATTGCTTGCCTAAAAATCTTTCTCAATTCCTGCAGTTGCTTGAGTCGTTCCCCAATTCTGCACTGAGCTGCTGGTTGCCCTGGCTCCTTGTACTGGGTCCTTATTAATACCCCTGTCTGCATGATGAATCATGTTTATTTCCCTTCATTTATAATAAAACTTGGATCTGAGAGGCATTTTTCATCACTTCCGCTATATTGTCTTCCTCCCCGTTCTCTGATTTTTTTTGCCCCATGAGTTCCAAAGAAGAACACTTTTGGATTCTATGGTTTCTCAGCTCAGATCTAATTTCCCTTTGCATCCTGCCAGCTATGAAAAATTGCCAGTCAACAGCTGTATTTCACACCCCCACTTTCCCACTTTTTCTGTTAACTCAGAGTAGATGTAGTAGATGGTGTCTGTATGCCATTTTCCTATTGTCATTTCCCCTCTATGCAGGCATGTTTCTATTGAGAAGACAACTGAGCCTTAGTTGTATTTCATAGCAAAGGCCACAAAGTTGGCATGAGAGTAGGCTTAGGATTCCCTCTCACATATGATTCTCTCAGGGGTTGGACTATATTCTCTAGTACACCAGTGGTTGTTGGGATATCCTCATATTCCAGCAGCGAGCCTCATTCATCACAGATGCATAGCATCTCCTACCGAGGAAGATGCTCTGCTTTGGATTCCATTCAGGTGTATTCCACTGTCAGCCAGCTCAGGTTTCTTTGTATCCCATCACCCATCTGAAGGAGTACAATCCTGCATAACAAAATCACGTGACTCTATACCACCCTGGGAAAGTTTGTCCCGCTAATGCTCTGTCCTTAGAAGGATCAGCCACAGTTGTCTCATCAGCAACCAACCACACCTCCTTTACTCCTCTTTGGTTCTTTTGAGCCCTGTTTGGGTGCCAGTTGTATTGTGTGACTTTTCCTGGGATGGCACCCACAAATGGCTATTCATCCCATTGTGGGCTCAGTGGGCCAATGGAACAGTTCTCCTCAACTCCAGCTCAGTGAACCAGTGATTTTATTGGAGTTCTGTACTGTACTTAGGTGAGAGGCTACTTACATAGCAGTTGATTTAAAGGCAGCTGCATCATGGAAAATCTTAATTGAGGAAAGGAGACAACTCAGGTCCTTGGAGCTCCCTGTACAACTCTCAAACAGTGTGGCCATTCAAGGTGTTCCCTTTCCAGCAGTTGCTTATTGCTTTTCCAACTTTGGGGATGGAGTTTGTGGCTCTTGATTTAGTTACATCCTGAGTGTTATTCTCCTCCATCCAGAAGGGAATGTTTTAAGTAGAAGGAGATGGCTACACAACAGTGGGTATCTGTGAGATCCCAGAGGGAAGTATGCATTTGGCCAGGAGTTTGTATCATATGTGACACCTAGTAGTACTAGAGTGGGAGTTCGCAGGAGGACAATGTGAGATTCTTCCCGAAAGAAAAACTCTAGGTTGTTCCATCAACTGTGATGACTGGGAAAGTTCCCCAAAGCCAGGAGTGTGCTGAGATTCTCTACTGTTCAACTTTCTTCGGTTGCCCGCTGTAGAAGTGTGGTGACAATTGTGGGGGAACTTCATGTCTTTTCCTGGGCTCTCACTCTGACACTCTGAGTCTTACAAGGATCTATTTTTTTTTCTTCTGCTGATTGCCAGCATTTTCCATAGCAATCCACCTCAAGATGAGCTACAAACCTGTTGCTATTCATCTTTGTGGTGGATGAGACACAAAGCACTTCATACCTCCATTGAACTATTTTGATTTTCAAAGTGGACAAGGTAAACCCGGTTATTTTATCCACTCCAAGATCTGCTTTAGTACATGGTAACTTCAGTCAGGTTATGGGTGTATGTATGATCATTCTGTTGTTAAATTCTATCCTAATTACACGTCAGGTACCCCTGTCAGCCGATCATCTATGTCACTATGAGTTCTCACATCTGCTCCCTGAGTTTATTATTTTGCAGACAAGGAAAATAAGGTGAAGAGAAATAAAATCATTTCTTGAAAATCTCACAGAAACTAGCAGATAACAAAGCAACTAGGCAGGAGCATGAAGGACTGGGAGTTTCTGGAACTTTCCCCTCATGTTGATTTCTAATTACTTCTATGTGGTTGATTTCCCTCTGTCATACACATTTATATTTGGAAGGCTTTCAGATTAAAGAAATCAAAACAGACATCTTTACCTTCTATCATGTTCTAGACTTACAGCCCATTGGCATGCTGCCATGTTAGAAGTATTAGTTCACTGTTTATCTGCCTATCCATATATTCTTTTTTTTTTTTTCCTGAGGTTGAAAACAAATGACAGAACACGTGTTCCCCAAGAACCAGGTCATTCTCTAATATAATTTGGTATTGTGGTAATCTGTATTGATACAAAGTCAGTGTCAGCCAGGGGCTGAAGTACCCGCAGTTTAGGACACAGATCTTGCCTTGTAATCAGTATTTCCTAGTGTCCTGAATAGCATCGAAAAAGCCAATTTGCCACACATAGGAGCAAGTTGTGAAAGATTTCTCAGAAACCTTTTGATCCCAAGAGGTTTGATTTACTCAATTGTGTTTCTGCAGTGATACCTCTTAACAGGAAGCATTCTGTCTTTTTTTTCAGCCTATAAAGGGATAATTTCTAAGTGTCAGGTAGCTGGGACTACCATAACAAAGTATCATAAACTGGTTGGCATAAAGAATAGGAACTTATTTCATCGCAGTTCTGCTGAGACAGACTCATCAAGTTTGTCACATATTGATAACTTTTGATCTTGGGCTTGCAGCAGTTTGGTTTCTACTGAGGGCTCTATTTTTAGATTGTGACAGCCATCTTTTTTCTCTACGAGCTCACAGTCACATGGTCTTTATGTTTATGTAAGTGAACATTTAGTCTGTCAATAGTACAGCTTACAAGGACATAATACTGATTGGAGACCTAGCTCTTATGGTCTCACTTACCCTAACTTCATCTCTTTTACAAAGTCCTCTAAGCATGGCTACTGCGGAGTTTTAACAGATAGATTTTAGGGTGACACAGTTCACTGTCTGACAGTTTGTTAGAGTACTCATCAAATGCAGGAAAATAAAGTATGCTGTAGCTCAGTGGGAAGTCAATTTCTGTGTTTATATAACACATGCCATGCATCCTAAAGTTTAACATTTCTTAATAATAAGATCAGCTATTACCATTAAGTCACACCGTTAGCTTTATAGTCTTTAGAAACAATCAGTCTTTTAGCTGCTAGTATTCTTGGCAATGAAGAGTAGAAACAATAGACCTCTGATTAAGAAAAATGGTGGGAGGAAACCCCTTAAGTTACATAGTATTTTGAGTTACAGAAAAAGAAGAAAAGATTTATTAGAAATGATAAGTGTTGGGTAATGTTTAGTTATCTTACAGAACTAAGGTAAGAAACAAACTGAAATGGTTAATAAGTATTATTTTTATTTATAAATAATGATGAAAAATTTACTTATTACATCTATTAGTGAATAGCAGTAGTTATTCTTGTTGAATATTCTGGACAAATGACAAATTTTTCTTTGAGTAAAGTTGGAAAGTAGAGTGTACTTTCTGGACATAGGAGTGAGGTCCTCAGTGGGAGAGGTACAGAACTGGAGACAAATTCATAAACTAAATTTTGCTACATGGCTTCTCAGGGAGAGACATGTCATATATTCCAATATGCTCTTCATTTTACATTAACTTTAGTACCATAATCATAGATGCTTGTAACACATTCATCATCCCTTATTTTCCCAAGGATAGCCCCTTTCCACTGAAACAAGTGTTTATTGACTATACAGTTGATATTCTTTCTAATTCCTGATTGATGCCTTCCACATAATCAATACCTCTGAATAGCATTCAAATCATTNTTCAAAATAACTTTCGCTATCTTTATGAAATTCTTTATCAGTGTGAACTTTGCATCATAGAACATCTTGGATAATCACTGAGGTACTTACAGATATAGCCTATGTTGTTGATTTGGGGTCAGCTATTGTCATGGTAAGAGTAATACATAGTGAGAGCTATGCATCCCATATAGATCATTCTCCACAGGGACAAGAACTCAAAAATTGGGGACAGTCAGAATATCCATGAACTGCATACCTTCTTATTACAGGTTTGTCTCTGTTTAGGTGGTCTATTCATTCTGTCTACTGAAACACCTCTGTGAGGTTCCTCTCTGTCTGCAGACACACAGCTGCCATTCCTAATTGGTAGCATCTTTATACACTATTAGCTGCATTATAGACTCCTTCCTTTTATAATGGAACTTCTCAAATAGTCATTACTGTACACAGTTTTCCAGTTCCTGTTTACTGTCAAACCTATTCCATGCAAGACTTATCTCCACTTTCCCTCCACTTCCCTTAAAGCTGTCAGTGTATCAGTGACCTTCAGATTGTGGTCTCTGTCTTATGTGGATTCCCAGAAACTCTGAACATGATTATGCTCTCCTCTTTACATCCTTGCTCACTGGCTTCCTTCCTGTACATTAGGCACTCATTCTTGATTCTCTTTCTAGGCGATACTTCCTCCTCAGCTTTGAACCTCTTAACATTGAGATGATTCTTTTCTTTGTTCTCTAGCTGTTATTTTCCCCCTAGGGATTTTATCTAGTTTCAATACTCCATATGAACTAGATATGAAATGTCCATCTTAAAGGCAGACCTCTCTCCCGAGCTCTACATGCACATATCCAAAGGTTTTTTGATCTCTCTCTCTCTCTCTCTCTCTCTCTCTCACACACACACACACACACACATACACACACACACACACACACTGTCTTTCTTAAAGTTTCCATTGCTATGAAGAGACACCATGACCAAGGCAACTCTTATAAAGGCCAACATTTGATTGAGGCTGTCTTACAGGTTCAGAGGTTCAGTCCTTTATCATCATGGCAGGAAGCATGGCAGCATGTAGACAGACATAGTTCTAGAGGAACTCAGAGTTCCATATCTTGATCCAAGGGAAGCCAGGAGCGGACTGTCTTCCAAGCATCTAGAAGGAGGGTGTCAAAGCCCACTCCCACAGTAACACACTTATCTCCAACAAGGTTACACCTACTTTAACAAGGATACTCCTTGGTTCAAACACACACACACACACACACACACACACACACACACACACACACTCACACACACACACATATGTCATCTTAGATTATACTAAGCTGAAAATTTCAAGTGGCACCTATCCCTCTTGGAGGAAAGGGACAAGTGAGGTGACCTGCCCATTCTGTCTTCATTACTCTACCAACTTTACCCTCTCACACAGCTTCTGGCACAGCTTTTCTTAACAGCCTTAATTTCTCACCTAACACTCAGATGACAACTTGTTAAGCCCTTCCTATTTTAAATTGCATTTCTTCTGTTTCTATTGCTTCTTTTATCATTAAAATATAAAAAGGTCCATAGGAAGTTAATTTTTTTTGTAGCTTTGATGCTTTATTTTCATGTGCCTACCATACAGGGCATTCTAAAATTTATTTATCAAATAAATACAGTTAAAAAGAGAAATGATAGTGACTAAAGTCTCATGTTCATTAAATAATTTAAACCATACATATATATGTATATATATATATATATACATATATATATATATATATATATATATATATATATATATATATATATATATATATATATATATGATTTACTACATACATATGAGTTTTAAGAGGCCCAATCACTAAATCTGGGAGCTGACATTGTGTAGCTCAGCTTTTCCAACTCTGTAAGTCCCCATCTCCTTCCCTTGTCACCTGAGATGAGGATATGCCCATTTGTACCCAGGACTTTGTAAGGCATTTCCATTTGGTATTACCACACAGGGAGCACAAGTTTACTTGCTTCTTTAATTCTCTGCCCTTAAGAGCTGGTAGAGAACCTGGAGGGACTCAGTAGATGATTGTCTCTCCTTTAGTTATTGATCAAATCCAGCTAATGATAATTGTAATCTTTGCTTCTGCACTGGAATGTGTACTTTTTTGCATAAACATATTACTTTAGGATGGGGTTAGAATAAACATAAAGAAACTACTTGGGGATACTGGCCATGTTTTTGCCACAGGCACTGATGGTCCTCTGCATCTTTCCTCTGATTTCATGTGCTGAAATTTTGTATTTGTCTCCTCTTTCCTTGGTTCTGCTTCCATGAAGAGAAATGCCAAATAGAAGACCAGGTTTGAGCTATGTCTTCTGAGAGGATGGCTGGAGAGTGTGACTCCTCTTTGAGGGTGTATTTTTGAGCAGTGGCCAGGAGGAAGAGGGGAGAAGATTCCACAGGAAAGGGTGTTATGGAAACAGAAGCACAAGGAAGCCATTCCAGTCCAAGTCCTCCCTCTGTTCTAGCTTTCATGAGTTAAGCAGAAGATCTGTTGTGTATGTGACTTTATAGTTTATCCATTTCACAGCAGAACAGCCTTGCTAGCATGGGACAAATGAGTATTTTCCATGTTGTTTGAAAATTTTCTTAAAGGCATATTTAATAACAATAAAAAAGCCCCGATATGTGTTTAAGCTATTTACTCTTCAGATGGAGTTAATCCACCCTCCATAGCAATCCTGAAGCAATCAATTTTTATCGCAAGGATTATCATAACCCCTTTAATAGTGCTGTGCACATTAACTATTCTGGTGAGTGAGGGAAGAGGCTTCTTGCATTTTACAGTTCTGCCAATATCTTAAGTCTTCTCTTTTGAAAAGAAAATATGCAAGCTTTGAATGCGACTTCAGAGGTGTGGAAAAGAATTACTTAACAGTTTCAAGTTTCCCCACTTCAATAACATGTCTTAGAGAGCATTGAGAGCTACCAGTTCTGTAGTCTGGCTGATCATTGTATACTGTACATAGGTTTGGGTAAAATGAAAAGAAATAAATATATCAAACAGACAAAGCACAAAGGGAAACAGCTTAGCAACTGACAAAGTTCCACAGTCAGGGTAAGGGGGTTGGGTTTTATTTTATTTTTATCTAGTGCCCCTCCAGGAAATATCCCTACTTTTGGATTACTCCTCCCATCTTCTCTCTCCCAACCCATGCTCAAACTCTTAAATCTCTCGAGAAGTTGCATGTATAGCCAGTCACTTATCACTACATTTTTAACATTGACTGAAGTTTTCACGTGGACCTCATCCATGAGAATATCTCTCTTATTGAAGGGGGAAACTTGTCTGTGTTAGAAGTGAGCTTGCTTGATACAGCCTTGCTACTGGACTTACATATCAGGCATGGGTCCTATGCATTTTAGAGGTAAGTTTACTATGAAAGCCACAAGTTTGTGTCAATGGTCATGTTTCCCTCCATCAAACAACTGTGTATATCATACAGAGTCTTATGACATTCATGGTGGAGAGTTCTCTGTGGTAACTTGACTTCCTCAAGGGATGCTGAGACACTCGGTCCAGTGTTATTCCTGGGGAGTTAGCGAGCATGTTTATTTGAGTTTATAGTCTAACTTGTTCATATTTTGCAGTGTGTATAGGCCTCAGCCAACTCACTGAAGGCTCAAAAGAGAATAAAAAGGCCAATCTTTAAAAAACAAAATCCTTACTGATTTGCCTTTGTGCCTGGGTATCTTTTCCTGCCCTTAGTCTGGAACTGAAGCATGGCTTCTGGCTGAGTGTCAGGGTGGTCATTTGTAGAGAGTGGGCCTCTTTTTCCTGTGTACATCCTTTCTGTCCTACTTCTCTGGAGACCTTGCTTTAAATGAAGTGTTTAAGCAACCGCAATTAGTAAATTCTGGGCACAGTCAGTGCTGGGTTCTTTTGCTGATACTTGCCAAGGAGTGTTTCCTTCCGTACTGGGAGGCTGGAGAGGAATGAAACAAACTTAAGCAGAGATTAAGGTCTAGTGTGACCACGATGCACATTTCCAGAATCCATGTGTGTCCGGAGTCACACAAACACTCTCATCAAGCAGGAAGCTAAATTTCGGTAGGATGCTGACATATGCGGTATGAATGGTTGAGGCAGGGGCATCATTTTCTTCCATCCTATACAGACTGTAAAGAGGTGAGATTCAAATGCAAGTCATGTCCTTATGTTACCTTTGGGTGAAACAATTTTTATCTAGTTTGTTAAGAAATATAACTGAATAATTCCTATCTCACAGCATTTTTATTAGACCACACAAGATATTTGTAAAACATTTACAACAGTGCCTGTCATATTTAATCAAATGTGAGATGTCACCAAATTCTCAGACATAGTCTGATATGGGGAATCCTAAGGATTTTAAATAGTGTCAATTATTATTGTAGGATGTTATTTGCTGGGATATTTTCTTTTAGGTTAGAAGATAATATAGTAAGTCTTAAAAGCAAGGAAGCACAATAGATTGGTTTGCATAAGTAAATATAAGCCCGAGTCAGGGTAAATGATCATTCTGGGAGGTCTGCAACAAGTCTAAGTTTGACGAGAAGATAATGCATTTGCGTTTGTGTGTAGTTATCCAAACAGCAACAGGGCACCAAGCAGACCATGTTATTACTAAAGGTCGAAATTACTTGTTAACTTTTCTAGGAAGTTATTAAAGCATATTTCTTTCAGTTTCTAAATGAAGCATAGAGTTGCCTTCATTATGGACTCTCTAGGATCATTTAATAATCTAGTAAGGCGTACTGTTGTTTTCATGGTTGGAATGCTGAAGCCCTTGCCCAGGATCTGTGCCGAATCCCTAGTCTTCAGTATGGTTACATTTGGCGATCAGGCTCTAATGTCTCCAAGTTCAGTTACATCTATTTCATCAGGAAAAAAATGAATGACAATTTTGAGTTCTGTATGGTGTACTGTAGTCACACAGACAAGCTGGGGTGGGGGTGGGGTGACTAGATCAGCTTTGCTTTGCAGGCTCATGTACATAGATCTTGGCCATAAAATTTACTTGCTTACATCATAGTTAGCCTTAAATGAGGGATGTGATCACCAGGAATGGAAGTTTCTTTACCTTTGACATGACCCGGCACTGTTTCTGCTACACACTACTGGTGATGAAAACAAGCCTGGTATCCATTTTATTCTAGTGGTTATGGACTATGGGAGTCAGGTTTGTCATTATTGTTAGTAATAGACAAGTATAGGAGGGAGTAGCATAGTTACACTTGACTCGTACTTGGTTTCTGGAGACTCATGCCATGTCTATGTACATATGTGCACTAACAGAGTCCAGATCACTCCAGTGGAGTAATGACTAAGCCTACATATGAATGTCATCGTTTCTAAGTTTGACCAGTTCTTAAGAGTCATCAAGGTCAGAGAAAGGAGGAGAGCTGGGGAGAATGGCATGCCTAGAATGTACTTGTGAGCCATAAGCTTAGCAAATTGTTTAAGAAAATAGAAATCCATGTCAAAACAATACACCAGTCAAGTATGAAGGGTGTCTTTCTGTGCAGATTCAGAACAATTTGAATACTGATAAAGAGTCAGTCTTATAACCATCAAATTAATGATTGATTCAGGTATAAATCATCAATGGGTTCTAAAATGAGAAGATTGGGGGTTGATAATAAGATGCATGTAGTTAAAAAAAAAGATGCATGTAGCTTCAATATTTCTCTCCTCAAAATGTATATTAAGTTATTAGAGAAAATAGAGTCCCACAACAAAGAAGCCAGAAAGATACCAGGTGATGAAAGCTAACATTGCAAGAATGGAATAACAGGGCATCATGTGATTCCTGGTAGGAGAATACAAAGTTGCCGCTAAGGTTCTTGGCTAAAAATGAATGACTTGAGTCTTATTAAGAGGAAGAATCACACACACACACACACACACACACACACACACACACACACACACACACACACAACACCACCACCACCACCACCAGCAACAACAACAAAACCAAAGGGAGAGAACTTTATAAAGTGACTGCCATGTGTTCTTTTAACAATGTTAAGGTCAAAAAGGATTGTTTGAGGAACGGGTTCTGATAAAAGGGAGCTAACTAGCATGTAACTAGCGAATGTGAGGCATGCTTTCTTAGTAGAATCTGGGCAGGGGAGACATAGGGCATTGCTGGGACTATCTGCATGTGTAGATATTGCATGACAGCATTAATCAGAGGGTTATCTGACTCATTATCCAAGGATGACTATTTTTAGAAAATAAACACTGATATCTTGAGGCGGAAATGAGGATCTTCAGTGAGACAGATCGTGAATGATGTGTCAAATATAGTCAAATGTAAACTGGTAAATCGTTTCCTATAGCTGCTCTAACACATTGCCATCAAATCAATATCTCATTCTAGAAGATGAGAAGTCTGGACTTGGCTGATTATCTCCCAAGGGTCTCGTGACTGAGAAGATACTGTCAAGATATCAACAGGACTGAAGTCCTTTAGGTAGCCTGTTGGGACAGATTGGCTTCAGACTCTCTCAGGTTCTTGGTGGAATTCATGTTTGATAGGATGGATGCCTCTAGCTCATCCACATGTTGCTGCCTCCATCTGTAAGCAAGTAACAGTCCTTAACCCCCATATATGCTTTCAATCTTTAAGCTTTTAAAGGTTTATGAGATTCAATTGTTTCTATCTACATAAGCTAGGGTATGCTCCTCTAAAAACCAACCAATCAGCAATCTTAATTTCAGCAACATCTCTGGGGCCATGTCATGAATGTAAAATAACCGCAGGAATTTTGGAGCTGAGACTCTAGAGAATCCTTCACTTTTCTTACTAATGTTATATTACTTTGAAATATCATCAAATGGAAATATTATCAAGATGCATAAGCATAACATATTGGGTGGGAACAGCATGGAAGGTGAGAACAATACAGTAGTCCCAGTGTCACTAAGTTCTTGGTCATTCGGCTCTGCTCTAACAGCACCTGGTCTGTGTGCTCTCTCATTATCTCCCAGGTCACCATCTGATCAAGGAAGGTACTTGTGAGGTGGTTGCTGTGCACCGCTGTTGCAATAAGAACCGCATAGAGGAGCGCTCTCAGACGGTCAAATGCTCCTGCTTCCCAGGCCAGGTGGCTGGCACAACTCGGGCACAGCCTTCTTGTGTTGAAGGTAAGACCTTTCCAGTCAATCTCTCTAGCACTTTGAAAGGGCTAAAAATCAATCTGTAGAAATCTAGGGTGCTTTGAGGTAAGTATCTGTCCAAAACTTAGGAGAAATATAAATTTCAAAATCTCTTGATGAATAAGGCAGGTCTTTAATAATCTCTCTCAAGGGGACTCTCTCTCATGTGTGTGCATGTGTGCTTTAAAGCCTCTTTGTTCATGAATTTCCAAATGCCATGTAGATCAATCACTTATTTCTTCAGAGTCTATCTTCTTCCCCTTGCATATATATGTTTCCCTACTATTCTTAAAGGATTGGTTCTGGGATTCTCTATGGATACCCAAATATCCATGGGGGTTCAAAACCCTTATTTAAAAGTGAGGGATTTTGTTGATCACCTGTATGCATCCTCTTGTATACTTGACGTCATCTCTTAAAATTCCTGAAATACTACAGTATAGTAAACACTATATAGGCAGTGATTGTCTTATATTTTATGGAAACAGAAAGTCTGTATACTGTCAATACACATGTGTTTTACCTGTGATCAATTAAGTCCAAGGATGTTTTGTCAATCTATATGGGGAGGTGACTATTCTTAGAACTGGCAGTGTGTTATCTTATTTTCTGCTTAGTGGTATACAGTAATATCCCTTTGTTACTAATATTTTTTCATTCCTTGTAGTTTTTATGTTTTAAAAATTATTATTTATTTTATTTTTATTAGATATTTTCTTTATTTACATTTCAAATGCTATCACAAAAGTAGCCTATACCCTCATCCCGCCCTATTCCTTTATCCACCCACTCCCACTTCTTGGCCCTGGCATTCCCCTGTACTGGGGCATATAAAGTTTGCAAAACCAAGGGGCCTCTCTTCCCAATGATGGCTGACTAGGCCATCTTCTGCTACATACACAGCTAGAGACAGGAGCTCTGGGGTTACTGGTTAGTTCATATTATTGTTCCACATATAGGGTCGCAGACCCCTTTAGCTCCTTGAATGCTTTCTCTAGCTTCTATATTGGGGGCCCTGTGTTCCATCCTATAGATGACTGTGAGCATCCACTTCTGTACTTGCCAGGCACTGGCATAGCCTCACTCAAGATAGCTATATCTTTTCAGCAAAATCTTGCTGGCATATGTAATAGTGTCTGGGTTTGGTGGCTGATTATGGGATGGATCACAGTAGGGTAGACTCTGGATGGTCCATCCTTTCATCTTAGCTCCAAACATTGTCTCCGTAACTCCTTTCATGGGTGTTTTGTTCCCTATTCTAAGGAGGAATGAAGTATCCACACTTTGGTCTTTGTTCTTCTTGATTTTCTTGTGTTTTGCAAATTGTATCTTGGGTATTTTAAGTTTCTGGGCTAATATCCGCTTATCAGTGAGTGCATATCAAGTGACTTCTTTTGTTATTGGGTTACCTCACTAAGGATGATATCCTCCAGATCCATCGATTTGGCCAAGAATTTCATAAATTCATTGTTTTTAATAGCAGAGTAGTACTCCATTGTGTAAATGTACCACATTTTATGTATTCATTCCTCTGTTGAGGGACATCTGGGTTCTTTCCAGCTTCTGGCTATTATAAGTAAGGCGGCTATGAACACAGTGGAGCATGTGTCCTTATTACCAGTTGAAACATCTTCTGGGTATATGCCCAGGAGAGGTATTGCTGGATCTTTGGGTAGTACTATGTCCAATTGTTCTGAGGAACCTCCAGACTGATTTACAGACTGGTTGTGCCAGCTTGCAATCCCACCAACAATGAAGGAGTGTTCCTCTTTTCCACATCCTCGCCAGCATCTGCTGTCATCTGAGTTTTTGATCTGAGCCATTCTGACTGGAGTGATGTGGAATCTCATGGTTGTCTTGATTTGCATTTTCCTGATGATTAAGGATGTTGAACGCTTTTCAGGTGCTTCTAAGCCATTCAGTATTCCTCAGTTGAGAATTCTTTGTTTAGCTCTGTACCCCATTTTTAAATGGGGTTATTCGTTTTTCTGGAGTCCTGCTTCTTTAGCTCTTTGTAGATGTTGGATATTAGGCCCCTATCAGACTTTGGATTGGTAAAAATCCTTTCCCAATCCGTTGGTGGCCTTTTTGTCTTGCTGACTGTGTCTTTTGCCTTACAGAAGCTTTGCAATTTTATAAGATCCCATTTGTCAATTCTTGATCTTACAGCACAGGCCATTGCTGTTCTATTTAGGAATTTTTCCCCTGTGCCCATATCTTCGAGGGTTTTCCCCACTTTCTCCTCTATAAATTTCAGTGTCTCTGGTTTATGTAGAGGTCTTTGATCTACTTAGACTTGAGCTTTGTACAAGGAGATAAGAATGGATCGATTCCCATTCTTCTACATGATAACTGCCAGTTGTGCCAGCACCATTTGTTGAAAATGCTATCTTTTTTCCACTGGATGGTTTTAGCTCCCATGTCAAAGATCAAGTGACCAAAGGTGTGTGGATTCATTATTGGGTCTTCAATTCTATTCCATTGATCTACATGTCTGTTGCTGTACCAGTATCATGCAGTTTTTATCACAATTGTTCTGCAGTTCAGCTTGAGGTCAGGGATGGTGATTCCACCAGAGGTTCTTTTATTGTTGACAATAGTTTTTGCTATCCTAGGTTTTTATTATTCCAGATGAATTTGCAAATTACCCTTTCTATTTGCAAATTGCCCTGAAATTCTTTCAGTAAAGAATTGAGTTGGAATTTTGATGGGGATTGCATTGAATATGTAGATTGCTTTCCGCAGGATAGCCATTTTGACTATATTAATCCTGCCAATCCATGAGCATGGGAGATCTTTTCATCTTCTGAGATCTTCTTGGATTTCTTTCTTCAGAGACTTGAAGTTCTTATCATACATATATTTCACTTCATTAGTTAGAGTCACACCAAGGTATTTTATATTATTTTTGACTATGTGAAGGGTGTTGTTTCCCTAATTTCTTTCTCAGCCTGTTTATCTTTTGTGTAAAGGCCATTGATTTGTTTGAGTTAATTTTATATCCAGCTACTGCACTGAAGCTGTTTATCAGGTTTAGAAGTTCTCTGGTGGAATTTTTAAGGTCACTTATATATGCTATCATATCATCTGCAAATAGTGATATTTTGATTTCTTCCTTTCCAATTTGTATTCCCTTGACCTCCTTTGGTTTTCGAATTGCTCTGGCTAGAGCTTCAAGTACTATATTGAATAGGTAGGGAGAAAGTGGGCAGCCTTGGCTAGTCCCTGATTTTAGTGGGATTGCTTTGAATTTCTCTCCATTTAGTTTAATGTTGCTGTAGATTGCTTTTATTATGTTTAGGTATGGGCCTTGAATTCCTGATCTTTCCAAGACCTTTATCATGAATGGGTGTTGGGTTTTATCTAATGCTTTCTCAGCATCTAACGAGATGATCATGTGGTTTTTGTCTTTGAGGTTTTTTTTTTCCTTAGAGAATTTCTTCATTTAGATTTCAAGTGTTATCCCAAAAGTCCCCTATACCCCCCCCTGCCCTGCTCCCCTACCCTCCCACTCCCATTCCTTGGCCCTGGCATTCCCCTGTACTGGGGCATATAAACATTGCTAGTCCAAGGGCCTTTCTTCCGGAATAATTGCCAACTAGGCCATCTTCTAATACATATGCAGCTAGAGACATGCGCTCTGGGGGTTCTGATTAGTTCATATTGTTGTTCCATCTATAGGGTTGCAGACCCCTACAGCTCTTGGGTACTCTCTCTAGCTCCTACATTGGGGACCCTGTGTTCTGCCCTATAGATGATTGTGAGCATCCACTTCTGCATTTGTCAGGGACTGTCAAAGCCTCACAGGAGACAGCTATATCAGGGTCCTTTCAGCAATATCCTGCTGGTGTATGCAGTAGTGTCTGCACTTGGTGGCTGATTATGTGATGGTCCACCCGGGTGGGGCACTCTCTGGATGGTCCATCCTTTCATTTCGCTCCAAACTTTGTCCCTGCACCTCCTTCCATGCATATTTTAATCCCTATTACAGGGAGGAATGAAGTATCCATTTCTTGATTTTCTTGTGTTTTGGAAATTATATCTTGGGTATTCTAGGTTTCTGGGCTAATATCCGCTTATCAGTGAGTGCATATTAAGTGACTTCTTTTGTGATTGGTTTACCTCACTCAGGATGATATCCTCCAGATACATCCATTTACTCAAGAATTTCATAAATTCATTGTTTTTAATAGCTGAGTAGTACTCCATTGTGTAAATGTACATTTTCTGTATCCATTCCTCTGTTGAGGGACATCTGGGTTCTTTCCAACTTCTGGCTATTATAAGTAAGGCTGCTATGAACATAGTGGAGCATGTGTCCTTGTTACCAGTTGGAAAATATTCTGGGTATATGCACAGTAGATGTATTGCTGGATCTTCCAGTAGTAATATGACCAGTGTTCTGAGAAACCGACAGACTGATTTCCAGAGTGGTTGTACCAGCTTGCAATCCCACAAGCAATGAATTAGTGTTGCTTTGAGTTTGTTTATATAGTGAATTACGTTAATGGATTTTCGTATATTAAACCATCCCTGCATCCCTGGGATGAAGCCTACTTTGTCATGATGGATGGATTTGTGTTCTTGGATTAGGTTTGTCAGGATTTTATTGAGTGTTTTTACATCGATGTTCATAAGAGAAATTTGTCTGAAGTTCTCTTTCTTTGTTGGGTCTTTGTGTGGTTTAGGTATCAGAGTAATTATGGTTTCATAGAATGAATTGGGAAGAGTACCTTCTCTTTCTATTTCATGGAATAGATTGAGGAGAGTTGGAATTAGGTCTTCTTTGAAGGTCTGATAGAACTCTGCACTAAATGCATCTAGTCTTAGGCTTTTTTTGATTGGGAGACTATTGATGACTACTTCTATTTCTTTAGGGGAAATGTGACTGTTTAGATCATTAATCTGATCCTGATTTAACTTTGGCACCTGGTATCTGTCTAGGACGTTGTCCATTTCATCCAGGTTTTCCAGTTTTGTTGAGTATAGCCTTTTGTAGTAGGATCTGATGATGTTTTGGATTTCCTCAGGATCTGTTGTTATGTCTCCTTTTTCATTTCTGATTTTGTTAATTAGAATACTGTCCCTGTGCCCTCTAGTGAGTCTGGCCAAGGGTTTATCTATCTTGTTGATTTTCTCAAAGAACCAGCTCCTGGTTTGGTTGATTCTTTGAATAGTTCTTTTTGTATCTACTTGGTTGATTTCAGCCCTGAGTTTGATTATTTCCTGCCATCTACTCCTCTTGGGTGAATTTGCTTTCTTTTGTTCTAGAGCGTCTAGGTGTGCTATCAGGCTGCTAGTGTATGCTCTCTCCAGTTTCTTTTTGGAGGCACTCAGGGCTTTAAGTTTTCCTCTTAGGAATGCCTTCAGTGTGTCCCATAAGTTTGGGTATGTTGTGGCTTCATTTTCATTAAACTCTAAAAAGTCTTTAATTTCTTTCTTTATTTCTTTCTTGACCAAGGTATCATTGAGTAGAGTGCTGTTCAGTTTCCATGTGAATGCTGGCTTTCTATTATTTATGACGTTATTGAAGATCACCCTTAGTCCGTGGTGATCTGTTAGGATGCATGGGATAATTTCAATCTTTTTGTATCTGTTGAGGCCTATTTTGTGACCTATTATATGGTTAATTTTTGAGGAGGTACCATGTGGTGCTGAGAAGAAGGTATATCCTTTTGTTTTAGGATAAAATGTTCTGTAGATATCTATTAAATCCATTTGTTTCATAACTTCTGTTAGTGTCTATGTGTCTCTGTTTAGTTTCTGTTTCCAGGATCTGTCCATTGGTGAGAGTGGGGTGTTGAAGTCTCCCACTATTATTGTGTGAGGTTTAATGTGTGCTTTGAGCTTTACTAAAGTTTCTTTAGTGAATGTGGCTGCTCTTTCATTTGGAGCATACATATTCAGAATTGAGTGTTCATCTTGTAAGATTTTACCTTTGATGAGTATGAAGTGCCTATTCCTTGTCTTTTTTGATAACTCTGAGTTGAAAGTCAATTTTATTTGAATGGCTACTCCAGCTTGTTTCTTCAGACCATTTGATTGGAAAATTGTTTTCCAGCCTTTCACTCTGAGGTAGTGTCTGTCATTTTCCGAGGTGGGTTTCCTGTACGAAGCACAATGTTGGGTCCTGTTTGTGTAGCCAGTCTATTAGTCTATGTCTTTTTATTGGGGAATTGAGTCTACTGATATTAAGAGAAATTAAAGAAAAGTAATTGTTGCTTCCTGTTATTTTTGCTGTTAAAGTTGGGATTCTGTTCTTGTGGCTGTCTTCTTTTAGGTTTATTGAAGGATTACTTTATTGATTTTTCTAGGCTGTAGTTTTTGTCCTTGTATTAGTGTTTTCCTGTTATTATCATTTGAAGTGCTGGATTCGTAGAATGATATTTTGTGAATTTGGTTTTATCATGGAATACTTTGATTTCTCCATCTATGGTAATTGAGAGTTTTGCTGGGTATAGCAGCCTGGGCTGGCATTTGTGTTCTCTTAGAGTCTGTATAACATCTGTCCAGGATCTTCTGGCTTTCATAGTTTCTGGTGAGAAGTCTGGTGTAATTCTAATAGGCCTGTCTTTATATGTTACTTGATCTTTTTTCCCTTACTGCTTTCAATATTCTATCTTTATTTAGTGCATTTGTTGTTCTGATTATTATGTGTCCGAGGAATTTCTTTTCTGGTCCAGTCTATTTGGAGTTCTGTAGGCTTCTTTTATGTTCATGATCATCTCTTTCTTTAGGTTTTGGAACTTTTCTTCTATAATTTCGTTGAAGATATTTGCTGGCCCTTTAAGTTGAAAATCTTCATTTTCATCTACCCCTATTATCCGTAGGTTTGATTTTCTCATTGTGTCCTGGATTTCCTGGATATTTTGAGTTAGGATCTTTTTGCATTTTGCATGTCTTTGATTGTTGTGACCATGTTCTCTATGGAATCTTCTGCACCTGAGATTCTCTCTTCCATCTTTTGTATTCTGTTGCTGATGCTCATATCTATGGTTCCTGATTTCTTTCCTAGGATTTCTATCTCCAGAGTTGCCTCACTTTGGGTTTTATTTATTGTTTCTACTTCCTTTTTCAGGTCTTGGATGGTTCTGTTCAATTCCATCACCTGTTTGGTTCTGTTTTCCTGTAATTCTTTAAGGGATTTTTTTGTTTCCTCTATAAATACTTCTACCTGTTTAGCAGTGTTTTCCTGTTATTCTTTAAGGGCTTCTCCCTTTTTAGCAGTGTTCTCCTGTATTTCTTTAAGTGAGTTATTAATGTCCTTCTTAAGGTCCTCTACCAGCATCATGAGATATGATTTTGAATCTGTATCTTGTTTTTCGGGTGTGTTGGGGTAACCAGGACTGGCTGAGATGGGAGTGCTGGGTTCTGATGATGATGAGCAGTCTTGGTTTCTGTTGGTAAGATTTTTATGTTTGCCTTTTGCCATTTGGTAATCTCTGGTGTTAGTTGTTTTAGTTGTCTCTGCCTGGAGCCTGTTCCTCCTGTGATTCTGTTAGCCTCTGTCAGCTGTCCTGGGAGTCCAGCTCTCTCTCTTCTGAGTTTTAGTAGTCAGAGTACTCTCTTCAGGCAAGCTCTCCTCTTGCAGGGAAGGTGCACAGAGGTCTGGCATTCAGACTTGCCTCCTGGCTGAAGATGTAGGCCTGAAACAGGGCCTATCCCAGAAGATGGGTTGCCTCTGCAGTCTGCGCACTCACCTGCACAGACTGGTCTCTGAGGGATCCAAGACACAAGATGGTTCCCTCACCTGCTCTTGAGGTCAGAGCCCTCCCAGGTGGTCACCTCTCCTATGGTGGGGAAGGTACCCGTATGTCTACAGCCCAAAACAGGGCCTGTCCCAGAAGCTGTGTTACTTCTGCCTTTCCTAGAAGCTGTGTCACTTCTGCAGTCCACACTCTCTCTTGTGCAGACTGGTCTCAGAGGGACCCAGGTGACAAGATGGCTCCCTCACCTGCTGGGGGTGTGTGTTCAGAGCCCTCCTGGGTGGCCACCTCTCCTCTGGTGGGGAAGGTACCAGGATGTCCCAAAGCAGGGTTCTGTCCCAGAAGCTGTGTCACTTCTGCAGTCTGCTCACTTACCCTCTGCAGTCCTTGAGCTGATCTGTGCAGACTGGTCTCAGAGGGACCAGGGAGACAAGATGGCTCCCTTACCTGCTCTGGGGGTCACAGCCCTCTAGGGAGGCCACCTCTCCTCTGGCAGGGAAGGTGGCTGGATGTCTGCAGCCCAAATCAGGGCCTGTCCCAGAAGCTGTGTCCCTTCTGCAGTTCTGCTCACTCACCCTTCACAGTCAGCGAGCTGATCTGCGCACACTGGTCTCAGAGGGACTATGGAGATAAGATCAAAAAATAATTTCTTAAAAATGTCATTGCATGAGTGGTTTGCTGGCATGTATGTATGTGCACTATGTGCATGTGGTGCCAGTAGAGGCCAGAAGAGGGCGCTAGAATCTTCATAGTTAGAGTTTCATGTGGGTGCTGGGAACTGAACTTAGGTTCTCTCTATAAGATCAGCAAGTACTTTTAATCAGGGAGCCCCATTTCCAGCCTATCCTTTCAAGAAACAGCTATGTATCACCTTTGTTGATGTCCTTCAACAGAGGAATGGATACAGAAAATGTGGTACATTTCTATAATGGAGTACTACTCAGCTATTAAAAACAATGAATTTATGAAGTTCTCAGACAAATGAATAGATCTGGAGGATATCATCCTGACTGAGGTAACCCAATCAAAAAAGAACTCACATGATATGTACTCACTGATGAGTGGATATTAGCCCAGAAACTTAAAATACCCAAGATACAATTTGAAAAACACATGAATCCCAAGAAGAAGGAAGCCCAAAGTGTGGATACTTCATCCCCCCTTAGAATGGGGAAAAAATACCCATGTAAGGAGTTACAGAGACAAAGGTTGGGGCTGAGCTGGAAGGAAGGACCATGCAGAGACTGCCCCATCCAAGGATTCATACCATAATCAACCACCAAATGCAGACACTATTGCATATACCAGCAAGATTTTGATGACAGGACCCTGATATAGCTGTCTCTTGTTAGGCTATGCCAATGCCTGGCAAATACAGAAGTGGATGCTCACAGTCATCTATTGGGTGGAACACATTGGGCCACCCAATGGAGGAGCTAGAGAATGTTCCCAAGGAGCTGAAGGGGTCTCTAACCCTATAGAAGGAACAAAAATATGAAATAACCAGTACCCCCAGAGCTGTGTCTCTAGCTGCATATGTAGCAGAAGATGGCCTAATCAGCCATTATTGGGAGGAGAGGTCCTTGGTCTTGCAAAGATTATATGCCCCAATACAGGGAAATGCCAGGACCAGGAAGACGGAGTGGGTGGGTTGGGGAGCAGAGCAGGGGGAGGGTATAAGGGACTTTCAGGATAGCATGTGAATTGTAAATGAAGAAAACATCTAATAAGAAATTGTTTAAATAATTAAAAATAAACAAATAAAAACTAAAAAAAAAATTTAAAACTTATATACTCACCAAGTTCCTCTAGTCTCCTGCCTCTGCCTATGTAGCAAATCCTACAGGTGTATACCACCACTACAAGCAGTTTCTCTAGTCTCATTCAGGAGCAAAGAGAGTTTCTATCTTCTTCCTGAGCTATTCCAAGTCCTGTGCGTTTTCTCTCCTTTCTGCCTGTCACATGGATTTACCTTTTCCAAGTTCACACTTGCTAATTCCATACTCTAGGAACCAATGTATGTATATTTTACTGGACTCTAGATTCTTCATCTTCTGTTTTCATCCCAGAAACGGAATAGAACTTCTGTAATACAGAGTTGGCCTGTGACTACCATGCGAAAACCACACTTAAGTGATCAGTCTGAAAGCCGAGCTCCAGATTCTGTTTCATGCTCAAGAAAGCTTCCCATATCTTACGATGTTTCAGTTTTCTCTGCTTTAGCCAACCCAGAACGTATTGATGTCCATGCATTCTTGCTCCAGGATCATCGTCCTCCTCCCCCAGGATGCAAGGCTGACTTACTCAATTCCTCTGTACTTCACATATCTCTCTATGTGGTTTTGTTTTTCCCATACCAATTTTTCTATAAAACCCTGCTATGTGCATACCCTCATGATGGTTTGAAAACAATATTTTTCACTTTCCTGCACAGGTTAGCCACAAACTAGTTTTAGCTTGACAGAGAACTGACTCATCCCAACTAATTGTTGAAGATAACATCTACCTTTGTCTCTGTGGGCTTGAAACTTCTTCTAAAGGAAGCAGTGAATCATAATGTGGACGATTTTTACATGCTGTCAAGCCTCGCATCTTTGCATTAGAAGTTTTATATGTAATGTTTGCAGGATTCAGCACTTTTGATGGCACTTGAAAACTACTAACATCATGATGATTCCTGTTGTCCTTGTCATCTTGGTAAAGGAAATATATGAACACCCAAAATCTCACTCACAAAGAAAGTATATGAATACCCCCAGATATCTCTCCACCTCTCTAAAGGCAGTATATAAATAGCTAAACCCCCATCTTTGGCTTTCACCCTTGGAGTAATTTTAATATTTAGTTACTGTATTTTTTGGTACATCTATACATTTTGGAGATAGGCTGTAGCCTTTGGTCTAGATTGCAGTAAGTGTTTTGTTTAATTTTTTAGGTCCACCTAGTTTCTTCCAATAGTATTATATTGTTGGTATCTGTGTGCTTATATGTGTTGATTTTACTTGGATTTTTAAATAGTCCACAGAATTCTATTGAAAGAATTGGCTGCCACTTAGCTATTCCTTCATTCGTGAGCATTTTGGTTGTGTCCATGGGAAATCCAACACACTCTCAGGCCAGCCACATAACTGATCTTTCAAGCCTTTTAGGGCCAGTGAGTGATGATAGCCCTTCAATTATTTGGCAGTAGGTTATAGTCTGGCATTCTGATGAGCAAGAACTTCTGTGTTGATGCAAAAGGTTTGCCTCTAAGGAGAGGAGATGACCCACATGTGGCAAGGGTGCTTCAGATGGGTATGTCTGGAGCAAAGCCTCATATTAGACAGCATGCTGTTAGATGTAAGTAATATGCAACTTCAATGTACCATGTTTGCTAAAGACTATCAAGCAGCATCCTGAAAGAACCCTGATACTGTCCTCTTGCTCTGTCTCTGCACACCTAGCATTCTGAGGTAAATGGCCACGTTCAACGAACATCTATTGAATCAAAGTCACCAAGGGAGCATAGAAGCTTTAAGCTTTAGTTAGGATGAGCATCTGTTTCCTATCCACCTGATCATCTGAATGTTTCCATTAGGGCTTTTTAGCTTTACCTGCTTAATCTTTATTCCATAATAATTATGCAGTATCATGGTAATTGGCATGTGGGAAGACCCATTCTCTGCTGCTATGTCCTTCTTATCTTATTTGTAAATAAGAGTAGAGAGGATATAAAATATAAAACTCGCTCAAATTTACATTTAAATTAAAACAAAGGCACGGAGATGTTGGAGCGGGGCACTAATTAATGTTGACATAGAAATTGGAATATCCTTTTGCATTATTGTTAATCCACACCACAGATACTTATCTGGTGCTTTCAATGCTTCTCTGTAAAAGCTTGGCCTTCATTAATTAAATACAAAACTTAGATATTTTTACCCAATCACGCAAGTTTTTAAATTTAGCTCTGAATTATTTAAACTCATTTTTAATATACAGTGGGGATTTGGAAGAAGGAAGGGGAATTATTTTGAACCATGGCTCCTTGTGACCTGAAACAGGCAGTTGTTCTGTGGGTAAGAGTTCTTTATTTAAGATCCGTACTGGCATATTCAAGGCCATTTTGTGATGGGAACAATATTCTACACATTTATCATACCACAGCCCTATAGAGATAATGCTGACTGGCTTTATGATAAAGCGGGATAAATGTGTAGTACAAGAAAGCTTAGTTTATTTTGTCAAAATGAATGCTTTGTAAATATCGGATTTAAAACAGATTAATGAGACAAAGCTTTGGGATAGAAGACAGTTACTTTTAAAGGTGTTTTTAAAATCTTTTGATAAGGCTCCAATTTTTCTACCTTTCTGCCTTGTTGCAGACTGGTTGAATTAGAAAAGAGAGTTACTATTTGACCCAACAGTTCCCATGGCACTGGGGAACTGTATGATGAGACAGGCTCTCTCTATCCTCTTTGGGCTTGGCATTTCAGTCAAGTTTATTTTCCTTGCTGCTGAGTTTCTGTCATGGGCAGTCAGGGTAGCGGTACTGACGTTTACGTCACACAAGCACCTTGGGGGTTGCCAGGATGCGCCTTTTGAACCTCTTGGATTATTCATCAAGTTTTAACTGGGCACCTTGATCAGCATGAAGGCCTTACTCTGTATGCTGGGGGTAGGATAACAGTGGACTCCATTTCCAAGGAGCTCATAGTATACAAGGAAAGAGTGAAAGGTAAACTCTCACAAATGCAGGATTCTATGGCAGAACAGAGAGTGTCAGGATGGACCCCAGGAAAATCAGGGAGTCTGAACTGACTAGGTAGAAGGTTAAAAGATAGAGGAGAAAAACACACACACACACAAAGGGTTTGTGCGTGGATGAGCAAACATGGGCACCTGAATTTGGAAGAACACAGAGCTCTGGATATTGGGATAGGACTGCACTGTTTCTGGCAATTCACATTTTAGGAGCATGGAGGAAGCAGATTCGGTGCGAGTGGAAAAGATGAACTTGTCTAGGCTATAGGAGCCAAGTTCCTATAGAGCATCCTGGGAGCCCTGAAAGGGCAAAGTGCGGTCCCTGCATTTGGCGGGTCCCCTTCTCAGCAAAGGTGGCATGGGGAGCCCTGGGCTTGTACTTCTGTGAGAGAGAACAGGCAAGTAAATACAAGTTGTAGAAGTGCAACGTTGTCAGTAGTAGGGGAAGGAAGACATGGAATAGGGTTGACATGCCTGTTATTGTGGATTAAGATTCTTCCCACTAACCAAAGCTTTGAACAGATCCAATAAATTAGTACAGCCTCCCATTTTAAATTGTGTTTGCCCACATACTTAAATACCTTTGGCTGAGAAATATGAATATTTGTGCCCCATAGGGTCATTGGGTAGACTTGGGAAAGCATCTATTGGGTATCTATTATGTAGAGGGTGCCAAACAGTTTACGGTGCATAGGGTAGATTTCAAAGAAAGAATTACCTGGCCTCAAATGGTAATAGTGCCAAGGCTGAGAAACCCTGACTTGGAAGTCTCCAATATTCATACGTGTATTTATGAATCAGTGTTTGGCAAGGAGGAACCACTCAGATCATTAAAAACAAAAAATCCGAAGGGACCATTATGGACTTACATTGCAGCTCATTAGGGCTATGTGAACTTGTGGAATAACTTTGCTGTGTGCGTAGGAAAATAAACAAATACAATTTCTATAAGGTACTTTAGCTCTTTACTGCTTACAGTAGTTAGGTGGGTCATTCCAAAACATGGAATTGATAGCATCCCTTGCGAAGAACACTGAGTGTGTTAAAATAGCAGCAGCAGGCACAGAATGTAACGTGCTATAATCTCAGTGCAGAGCGTCAAGGAAAGGTATACTCGAAGAAGATGTTTCAAAATCTCCTCATTCATACTTTGAAGTTATAGAGAGCATTACAGGCTATTGTCACTGCCATTGGTTACCCAGAAGAACTTGACAGCAGGACCTTGTTGTTAAAGACACTTTATAATCATAGCACATGGAGAAATCTGGCTGGTGCTCAGCTAGACGCTTCATCCCCACTGCTTATTGAACGTAATGCTGGAAGGTGCTATGTGTGCTGTCTGAGGAGAAAGTAGTTAGCGTTTCACCCAGGCATGGACCTCACAATCTACTAGAATAATTTGCTTGGCAAGATGTGCCCACCAGTGCAGCAGTGACAGGAATGTCATGGGACTAATCTGATCACATCTTGATTGGATTTAAAACCTGTTCCATGAGGTGGGATCTGTCAAGGAGGCCAAGAACCTGTGGCTATAAAGATCATGGACCCTAGGGGAAAACCTACTATTGTTAATCTGCTAAATGAACATAGTGATAATGACTTATTGATATACTCATAGATCTATTCATCACTGAACCCTTACCAGAGAAGCTGCTCCTTACAGTAGATGGTGGCTAGCCCAGAGGCCGACAATTGGTTCACATGAGGAGAATAGGAGACTTTGGGTACTCACTTCTGACACTCAGTCCTCAATTGGATGTCTATATCACGGTCCTCCAATACTCAGGGATCTGTGGAAGAAGTGCTAGGCAGATTTCAGGAGCCAGAAGTGATGGATGAATTCAAGGAAAAAACATTTTCCAGGCACAGTTGCACATGTCCACTCACAGAAACAACATAAGCAAGAGCTACCCAAACTCCCAGATAAAATCCCAACATGAAGTAATGTAGATGGGATGGAGTTTGACCCCCTAGCTGGAAGTATTAGCACTTGCTTACTCGAGGATGGCGGGGGAGACTTCAATGGTTTGACTCCTGATATACACATAAACACACACACACATACACACACATACACATGTATACACACACACACACACACACACACACACACACACACACATGTATACACACACACACCCTGGAGTAGTTTGTCAACACAACTTGGACATGATGGTTTTTTAAAGGGGAAAGAGAGACTTTGAAGTTGAACGTGTCAGGATGAGTGGGAAGATCTGGGCGGAAGTAGAGGAACATGATTAAAATACTTGGCATAAAATTCTTAAAGAATAAATAAAACATTATTTCAAGGGCAAGGCTTTTCTGTTTGTTTTAACTCTGCAACCACATATGAACTAAGATCACAAATGAAAGACCAACTCTTGAGAAGTCAGCTGTTCTTTGCACCAGAGCGAAACAGCTAATTAGTCACTTGAAACTTAGACCTAGAAAATACTGTACGATGCACTAACTACCATCAACAAACAGGGGGCGCCACTGTCTTGATTTTTTCCTTTCTGTGCCAAACCGGCAATTAATTACAACTTGAAGATGAGGGTATTATGTGTTTTCCTAAACCAGGAAGGCATAAAGCTTTTAAAAGAATTTTATTTTAAAAATAGATGCAACAGGGCATCTTCTCATTTAGAGTAGATTGTGATGTTCAGTAGCAGGAGGGGCGGACATACCTCCCACAAGGCACTCTCCTGTGGAGAAATGGCCCAGGAAAGTGGGCAGATGCCATTGACAGTTATTTTAATAGAATCTAACTTCTGGGCTTTTGCTTCAGCTCAGAGCTGGTCTCCAGCTGTTCTAGAAGCTCTGCTTTCTCAGTGCTTGTCGCCCTGTGAGGTCCAACCTCCTTCAGTTCTCACCTCTGCTGTGAGGTTCATAGGCAATCCTCAGCACAGAGAGACATTCAAAGCTGGCACTGGACTTTCTGTTCTGTCTCCCTGCTCTCTCCTTGCTTCTAGAACATTTGCTGCTCCGTCTTTCACAGAGAAACTCCATTGGGATAATCTATCACCGGGGCCCTCTTACTGTGTTCTCCTGTTAGGTATTAACAGGGTTTTTATTTTTGTAAATGCAGCAATTCAAAATTCCTGAGCAGCTTGTTATTCTATTAAGAATCACTTTTTAAGCAAACAAAGGAAAACTGGTTAAAAAAATTTATAAGAACTTGGTATTGTATTTTCTTTGATCTAAATCTTTGTATATCTAAGTATATTTGTAGAATAGAAGAATGTACTGAATGTATACATGCAGAGTATTTAAATGTAACTTTTTTTTTTAGTAAAAAGAAACTATTAAAATAACCAACAAAACAAAACAAAAAAGAAAAAAGAAAAGAAAACCTCACAGGACCAATGGGATGGCTCTGTGTATGAAGAGGCTTATGCCACATAACCCTGACAACCTCAGTTCAATCCTCGGAACCCATATAAAAGGGGCTGAGGGAGAGAGAACCAACTCCAATATTGACTTCTAAAATCCACACATGTGGTATGGCATGCACACTCCATCATGTCCATGATAATAAGCAATTTTTTTTTTAAAGGTCAACTCTAGTGGATCAAAGATTTTACCATAAAATCCAAATTTCAGAAACCACTAGAAGAAGCATAAAGGTAACACTTGAAGACCTTGGTACAGATAGAGGTTTTCTGGGTAGCATTCTCAAAGCAGAGGAAACAGAGACACCACGATGGAGTGGCAAAGGGAACCAGCAGAGAGGGGTCAGCAGACAGAATGGCAGGGAGTCTTTGCCGGCTCTACGTCTGGTAAGTGGTCTTACAGAATCTATGAAGAACTGAAAGAGAAAGCCCCCAAGAAGTATCAGTGGAATTAAAACACGGTGAAATGATCTGAATGTATAAAATAATGAAGAATACAAGTGACTAATAAATACATGAAAAAATGCTTAGCATCTTTAGCTATTGGGAAAAATGTAAATCAGAACTGTAAGGAGATACTATTGCATCCCAACTAGAATGTATACCATCTAAAAATTTAAAAAGTCAAGCTGGTAATGATATAGAGAAAAAAAATCCCCAAAACTTGTGATGTGGTGGAATATGAATGAATACAGTTACTGTAGAAAGCAGTATTCAAGTTTCCGAAATAGCAGAAATAAGTCTCCGTTTTGATCCACATATCCTACTCCTAGATATAGCATGGAAAAAAAAAAAAAGAAGAAGAAAATAAGCTGCTGGGCAAAGCTTCTCTTGTGACAGTTATGCTAGGCTCCTGTCCAGAGGACAATTTTAAAGAATCTATTATTTTTCCTTCCACCTTGAGTTCCAGGGATTGATCTCAAATTGCCTGACTCATGGAGAAAGTATGTTTACTGGATGAGAAATCATACCTACCCGGTTCTTCCCACTATGAACTCCTATTTACCACAGGAGAAGAGTCTGAAGGCTTCATACCTAAGTAATGATAAAGGCATAGAACGTGAAGAACCTTGGTTTGATTGCTGTAAACTCATTCATTGAAATACTGTCTATATTAAAACCTTTTATCTTCATCTTTTATAGTAAATTCTGGAAGACTGCTATGTAGAGTCAGTGCAACACAGTTGTAAGTCGGGTACCTTCAACCTCAATTGGCCAACTTAGAAAACTGGTTCTTATTTCTATTTCCATCTGCCTTTTGCTGTGTCTTGACAGTATTGGGGACAATCAGAAGAGGGGAATAGTGGGTAAAACTGCTTTGAAATGACAAAAGTTCCCTACAGTTCCAGGGTGAGATCATTATGATATTTAGAGCTGAAAAAAAAAACTTTTTTAACCATCTACCCCAGTTCAGCAGAGTCTCTCTGACATAATAAATAACTCATGCAGTAATATACCATCCTCTGCCTTAGCACATACTGATTTAAATAGGGAATGGTTAACCTAGATCACAAATCTACTTGACTCAAGTACTATTGGTGTTGATTGGGGCCACCAGCTGTTAGCCCAGGAACAGTGGCTACATAAGGAAAAGAAGACATGACCTTTTCAGCAAGTTGTGAAAATCTCCCCTCTTCTCATCACAATGCATAGCTGGTGGCCCAGTTGTGTTTTTGATACAATGACTTTTTTGTATTACTATTTTGCTGCTTTTAGATAAGGATTTGTTTCTAGTGGACATCTCTAATGTAAAGGAAGAGATATATTTAAGGGTCATCATATGGCTTCTGATATTAGACTGTATGTTGTGTATGTTGCCCTAGTCTCTTTGTATCTCTGGACCTCAGAGTTTTCAAGGTAGGAGAAAAAATATCAACCTAAGTGTCTTAGTCAGGGTTTCTATTCCTGCACAAACATCATGACCAAGAAGCAAGTTGGGGAGGAAAGGGTTTATTCGGTTTACATTTCCACATAGCTGTTCCTCACTGAAAGAAGTCAGGACTAGAACTCAAGCAGGTCAGGGAGCAGGAGCTGATGCAGAGGCCATGGAGGGATATTCCTTACTGGCTTGCTTCCCCTGGCTTGTTCAGCCTACTCTCTTATAGAACCAAGACTACCAGCCCAGAGATGGCACCACCCACAAGGGGACCTCTCCCCTTGATCACTAAATGAGAAAATGCCTTACAGCTGGATCTTATGGAGGCATTTCCCCAACTGAAGCTCCTTTCTCTGTGGTAACTCCAGCCTGTGTCAAGTTGACACAAAATTATCCAGTACACTAAGTTTTGGAGGAAATGTATATGAGATAAGATAGGACAAGCAATAGCAGGAGCCTGGCACTCAATGAGAAAAGTTGCCCTCAGCATCAATAGAGCATGGACTTTGTATTTTTGTTTACTTGACATAGATAGCTATATATATATATATATATATATATATATATATATATATATATAATTGAGAAAGTCTGTCCTGTTTTCCCTATATAACGCCATCTTATCTGTAGAGACAGTTTAACTGCTCCCCATCTGTCTTGGATGCCCTTTCTTGCTTTCTTATGCCCCATTGCTGTGTCTATTAGAAGGGGTGAAAGTGGGGCACCCTTTTCTTGTTCTTTTAAGAGGCATCCAGCTTTTTACTCTGAATTACAACACAGGCTGTGGCTTAGCATTTATGGCTTTCTCCCTGTGCTGATACATTCCTTTTTTACTTAATTTGTTGACAGATAATATCATTAAAGGTGTGTGGAACTTTTGCAATGCTTTCATAGATCCACCAAGGTGATCATATGATTTGTATCATTTATCTTCAGAATGTAGTGGATCACACTGATTAATATTTAATCATATTTGCACTTGAGAGGCAACTCCAACCTGATCAAGCTGTCTACCCCTCCAATATCCTGTTCAGTTTGGTTTCCTAGTGTTTTCTAAGGGGTTTTGCATTTATTCTTCAATATGAAATATTTTGGCCTGCAGTTTTATTTTCTTGTAGACTTCTGACTAGTTGGAAGGAAGCTAATGCTGGCTTCACAAAATGTGTGTGTGGCAGTCTTTCTGCTTCTTTGGAGGAGTCTGAAAAAAGGTTGAATTCAGTAAAATTAATCTGAATTTTAAAATGAAATTTAAAAAATGAATTGGAAAAAAGGGACTTACATTTTAGTGTAGTAACAAGGAATTAATTTTGAAAAGATCCCACTTATGATCGTGTGACGGGGACAAAATGCTTAGGAAAAAATTTAATCAATAAGACAAAAGATCAGCATACTAAAACTATCTGATATTACAGAAGGAAATTATACTGCATAGAAGTGAATAGTATAGCCAAATGTCCAAAATGACCTGTGGATCCCTGTCAAAAACCCAAGTGGCATTTTCACAGAAATGGGAAAAAGTTCCTAGAATTTATGTGAAGTCACAAAGAACTCAAATAAATCAAGAGTTTATGGTAAGAAGGAAAGACTAGAGATGTCACACTTCCTGATCCATGGACATTTCAGAGCCATAGCCATCAAAGAACAGTATAGGTGTGCCAAAAATGTAGACACACAGAACACAGGAACAAGATAGAAAGCCCAGCACCAAACTTACACTGGTGTGATCAAGGCACTGGGGATAATCACTGAAGACTAGGTCAACGCCTCAGTAGTGGTACTGGAAAAAGTGGAGAGCTGCAAAGCCAAAGACTGCCTCACACCATACAGGAGGATAAATCACCTCATACCACACACAAGGATAAATCAGAGACTGCCTCACACCACACACGAGGATAAATCAGAGACTGCCTCACACCACACACGAGGATAAATCAGAATGCACCACAGACTGCTGGGACGCCAGGAACTACAAAACTGAGAAATGAATTCAGGAAACAAAAACTTGACACAGGCGCTAGAGTTTTAGTTATGACACCAAAACACAGGCAGCAAAGCAAATCCAAACTAGTCAGTGAAAGTGCTGCTAGCTGAAAGCTCTGCAAAAGGCAGCAGTGAATGGAAAGAAAGGGCAGCCCAGAGAGTGTGAGAACTGCATTTCTTTTTGTAAAGATACCCTCCTCTCAATCTCTCCCTCTTCCCCTCTTGCTTTCTCTCTGTGTGTGCCTGTGCATGTGTTTGTGTGTGTGTGTGTGTGTGTGTGTCTGTGTGTAAGTGCTCATAGAGGCTAGAAACAGGCATCAAGCTCTTGCAAGTGGACTTACAGCTAGTACATGGGTAATGGATAATGTGAACTGAAGAACAGTCCTCTGAAAGAGTACATCGTTTTAACCATGGAGCCATCTCTCCAGCCCTGCAAACCAGATTTCTGTAAAGGGTTCAGATAAGATACATAGGGGCTTGTAGAACTTAGTATCCTGTTGTCCTTTGTGGAACTGGGACAAATAGGTTCCGTGGGTCTCAGGAAGGGAATTGGTGAGTTTCTCAAGGCCTGAGCAGGGCAGGCAGTCAGGATTCTGGGTCATGTGGACGGCAGTGCCAATGGTACAGGCAACAGTGGCAAGAAGGCGGTGGGCTGTGGCTGTGGCCTGAGCCTCACCACCCGGGTGGGTCTCAGGTCCAGTGATGAAGCTTTGGGAGAAAGAACTCTTCCCCAGTGGTTACAGCTCAGTAAAACAAACACTCTCAGGTGATCATTGGTGTACTTTACTCCATGTGGACAGGGACTTTATAAACATTGAGGAGTTGTGTGGGATTTAGGGGTAGATGTTTTTATATTGGCTCAGTTTGAGATATTAGTGATGCTCTGTTTGCACAGAGGACTCCAGGTGTTTTCTATACGGGACTGATTGTTGTGGTCCTCTCAGTGGTATGTTATGGTTACAGAGGTGAACAGGTAGAGATGGGCAGGGAGTTGGGCCACTTCTACTATTCTCAACTTTGAGATTCATGATTCATGGGATTTGAGCTTATCAGCTTTACCAGTTCTTCTGTCTGGTGACATGTCCACTTTCCCCACAGTATCCTCAAACCGAAACTCCATTAAAAACAAACAAAAGTCCCGAATAGCTGCTTTTCTCAGAGAAGGCAGTTATCAAACAGATATTGGAAGCAGTGTTCTACCTCACTGTAATAATTCGCACTTATTAGAATGACTATTATCCAAATCACAAGGGGATGTGGAGATGTAGTCAAGGGGAACTCTCATGTATTGTTGACAGGAGCGTGAATTAGTACAGGCATCATGGAAAGCAATACTGAAGCTGCTCAGAAAGTATGTTTGCATATACAGCAATCCGCTTCCTAGGTATAATCCACAGGACATCAAATTGGCCCTTCCTTTGTGCGTGGTGCTCGGGATTCAGCCTGGAGTGTTGCATAGGATAAGCCCACGTTGTGAGCCACATTCCCATCTTTGAGAAGAGTATCTCTAAGGCATCTGCACCCCCACCCCACCCCACCCTACCCCACCATTTTCACTGAAGTAGATGGGAACTGGAAACAACCCAGTAACTTCACTGATGGAGAGAGAAAGAGAATATGGGCTAGACCTACTATATTTGTTCATATAAAGTGATCCTGGTGTCTGAAAATATGCATGAAACAGGAGGGCTTTATGTTATGCTAATGCAATAAGCTAGAAATCAAAGGTCAAAGGATCCCATGATCTCACGGATACAGGATTTTCAGAACGTACAATTCCTGGTAGTCCAGAGAAGAAATGTGGTTTCTGAAGCTGGATGGCTTGGTAGGAGGGTGCTGTCGTCAAAGGGTGCAGGTCATCAATTACAAGGTGCACAGGTTTCAGGAACCTAACGGTAAGAGATGAGCGACTGCAGATGAGTTAACTTACTTGATTCTGGAAATCACCACACATTGCGCACGCACACATAGCAAATTGTCACGTTTACCCTGATGCAATCTATTGAAGTCCTCATTTTAAAACACAAATGGAAATCGATGGGCCATACATTTCTGCAGCTCAGAAAACATGGAATACAATTATTTATTATCCAAAGGATGGGATTGCAGCACCTACTTGGGGATGTTTCCTATGTAAGCACTGTTATTTCAGCAAGAAAGCAGGCCAGTTTTTCTTGACTCACTACTGCCCCAGCCCTAGCTGGGTGGGTTCTGTACCAACTCGTAGGCTGAATTTGCCCGATAGTCCAGCGACTGTGAACTTGTGGGACTACCCATCCCATACGATGAAGAGTCTTCTGTCTGTGTTCAGTTCCAGAGATCTACTGGGCTGCATTTTTGTTTCATGAACATGACACAGTTTTATCAGCAGACTCTTGTGTGTACAGGGATGGTGAGAACTGGGGTATAGTGACTCACAGGTGAACTAAACATCCCAGAATAATCACATGTGGGCTGTGAGGCAAGGCTGAGTCCTGTGACCTTCAGATGGCTGTCACTATGTGACAATTTGTGTCTCTCCATTCAGTTCTCTACTGCGGTAGCCTACAGAGATATCAACATACAAAAAGGTTGGTTTAACTTTTAGTGTAGATGCTCTTTGTTCAGAGCCAAGACTAACATTGCAACATCAGCATTTGCACCATGAGCTTGCAGCCCAAGAGGATGGCCATCGCAGTATCTAATATTTTCTGGAACAAAAGCCTGGGCCAAAGTTTCTTCTCCTGAACCCACTCTATCCTTCTGTGTACCTGGGCAAGTGTTTTCTCCCTCTTTGGAGAAATGGATGATAAGAGAAATCAGATGACAAGCCCAAGGTCTTTAAAACAACAGAGAAAGCAACATGTTGACACTCAAATCAGGGCAGGGACCCCATAAAGCATTGGCTCTTATCAACTCTATTAAAATCTGACAGCCAACTCCAAAAATGCATTTTCCAGAGTATGTATATATAAATACACATGTGTGTCTGTAAACATATAATGTATAATATATAATATATAAATACATATTTATATATTATATATATAATATGTAAATAAGTGCTCTATCTGCAATTACACCTGCATGCCAGAAGAGGGGGCATCAGAACCCATTATAAATGGTTGTGAGCTACCATGTGATTTCTTGGGACTTGAACTCAGGACCTCTGGAAGAACAGCTAATATTCTTAACAGCTGCGTCTTCCTCCGCCTGCCCCCAACCCCAAACTGGATCCTTTAAATACACTTATGCAATCATTCCAGTCAGCCAAGTTTGTGTCAGTCTGCTAATCTGTATTAAGCTTTGCCACCCACGTGTGGAGGAAGAAAGCATGTCTCAAACACAATGTAACCTTTGTTTTCCAGCTGCCATTGTGATTGAGAAGTGGTGGTGCCACATGGATCCTTGTTTGGAAGGAGAGGACTGTAAAGTGCTTCCAGACTCCTCGGGTTGGTCCTGTAGCAGCGGCAATAAAGTCAAAACCACCAAGGCAAGTATGCCCAAAAGGCAGCTGTAATTCACAACCACAGTCTAGGTAGCTGTTAACTCTGGGGGGCTCCTGCTGTGACTGGATCTCACCAGCCTGAGAACAATACTGTATTATGTTGATAAACCAGTCAGGGCTGTGCAGCCCTGTGTCTTTAGTCTTTCAGGAAAGTGCATTTGCCAGCGCCCCTGTACGTGTCAGGGCAGTGATTTGGTGGGTGATTTTAGACAGGACCCCTAGATTCACTTCTGCTCCTTCACAAGCCCAATTTAAAGAAAAGGTTTCAGAGCAGTGTATCAAAGCAAGAGTCCACCTCCAGGTGATTTACTGTGCTATAGAGATTGGAGACTGGCTGGTTGAGATTTTCACTCAAGTCTCCCTTAGCTTCTCCCTGGTGGTTCCATTCTGAATTTCTTTTTGCCTGATGGAAAATACTGCTATTCAGTTCTTCCGTGAGAAAGCAAACTTCGTTGACTTCTTGTGTCTACTCAACTAGTTGGATCTTGGAAGTTTTTACTACTAGATCCTTCCATGACTGCCTTGCCAGCTCCCATTCAATCCTCCATCACATCCACATGACTACTGGCTTCCTTCCAGCAGAGACACCATATAATGGCTGCATCAGTATCTGTGAGATGTCCTTCCTCTAACGCAGGACACCCTAACACCTTTGGGCGCTTCAGTCACTGTGTTGGCTCTCCATAGAGAACCCTGCAAGATAGTCCTTCTTCTTTCTGCTCCAATCCCCCTGACCTCCTGTTGCATCCTGTCACACTGCTTTCGAGGTAGCTCTTCCCTCTTATACAATGTGTTTCCTTCTCTTCCTTTTTAGCCAACTATTATTCTTCCAGGAATGCATCCTGGTTGCATCTGTGTTTAGTGTCTCTGAGTGTCTGCTAGGCTTGCATTTTCCATGATAGCTGTATTTCTCTAATACCCATTTTCCTACCTATTGCTCTGTCTATTGTAGGATCTGTGAAGTTAGGGATTTGTCTGTGTTTGCTCATGTTTGTAGGCCAAGATCCAGCTGTGTCTTCATAGCTATTTCTTTCTTTTCTTTCTTTTTTTTTAAGATTTATTTATTTATTATATATAAGTACACTGTAGTTGTCTTCAGACACACCAGAAGAGGGTATCAGATCTCATTAGATGGGTATCAGATGGTTGTGAACCACCATGTGGTTGCTGGGAATTGACCTCAGAACCTCTGGAAGAGAAGTCAGTGCTCTTAACCACTGAGCCATCTCTCCAGCCCTCCATAGCTATTTCTTAAACACCACTGAAGTTATATGGGCTGCAATGATATCTATTCAACTGCATTTCCCATTAGAATATAGCTTGTCTTTGCTAGTGATGTTGTGATGACAATAACCTCTGTATTGACAGGATTTGTGAGGATTCCACCAATCACAGATTAAAACATTAAAAGGTAATTGCATCTCAACTAAACATACACAGTTTTTATTTGTTTTGTCTTATCATTATTCCCTAAATAATACAATATAAAGACCATTTCTGGCTTGAGTCATAGCTTAGCAGTTAAGAGTACTCACTTGCTGCTTTTGTAAAGGACTTGGGTTCAGTTCTCAGCAGCCACATGGTGGCTTACAACCAGGTTAACTCCATGCCCAGGGGACCCAGTGCCTCTTCTGGCCTCCCTGGACACTATACCAATGGGCAGTGTATAAGCAGTCTATACTCAGACATACATGCAGACAAAAAAAATCTCATACATTTAAAATAATTTCTGTTGCATTTGTGTTGTAGTTGTTATAAGCAATCTAGAGATAATTTAAAGTAAAAAAATCTGCATATACTATATGCAAGTTGTATACTAATCTAGGTAAGTTTTTAGCATATACAGATTTAGATATTTGTGGGAGATCCTGGAGGCAATTCTCTAAAAATACCAGCTTACAACTTTTTTTTTTTTTTTACATCCAGGTTAAAGAAAATCTGTGGAATTAACTCTCCCACACCCCACCATTCCCAGTGGGCCACTCCCAGTAAACTTCCAATCACCTAAAGCCATTGTACTTGCTAAGCAAATTCTGCTCCTTACTTCTGACTCCTTTCAGATGTTCCCATAAGTATATTCTAAATAAAAAATATTGAAGTCTCCTATGAGGTTAAAAAAATAATCTCCCATCTATCAGTGATTAAAATAAACTTTCATTGTATTTCTTGTAGACTAAGAGATAACATTTTAGAAGATTAAATTTGTATTGATTTTTAGATATAAATGTAAAACAAGATTGAGTGGAAGCCAAGTGAATTCGGGAAAAAGAACACGTGTAAGTAGTTCACTTGGTAAAGTCTCTCTCTCTCTCTCTCTCTCTCTCTCTCTTTCTCTCTCTCTCCGTGCAGTTATAGAGAGCATGAACAGGATGCAAACCTTTAGGGGTGTTTTGCCTTTGTGTGCTGGGAATATGAGTTTGCTCTAGCTAAATTCTCAATGGTAGTGACATTTCATTTATCTCCCGGAAAGATGTAGAAACATAATACAGTTCCCCAAGCCACCGCAATACTTGGGTTGCTTCTTTTTTTTTTCCCAGTGATATGCCAATTGGGAATAATCTGGAAGGTATAAAGCATCGTTTCCTTTATTAATCCAAGTCAGCAGGCCTTGAACTGCATAAAACATTTTATGTCTGTTATGGCTTGTATACACACAGAAGTTCATTATGGAAGCCCATGCTGAGCCTGCCGTTCTAGAAGCTGTATCTTTTGCTTGAAATTGTACTGACCTTATATCACTGGGGGACAGATATCCCCTCAGTAAAAGCCAAGCAGTAACCTCCCTAAAGGAGGTATTAACTATACAACAAAACAGTTTCCATTTTCCTTAACGAGTCTACATAGCAGCATGGGAACAGAGAGCTTAGAATGTCAGGTCTTGGGTAGTAAGCCATCTATGCTAGGGTTATTTCCCATTTAAATGCAAATTCATAAGGATTTAGCAGTCAATTTGAGATACTACTGAGCTCAGTCTCAGAGAGGAAAGCAGGAGAGAAGGACAAGTCCCTACTTAGTCACCAGCCCCAGGTAGAAAGAATTGGCATCCTTTTCATTCTCTCCCTGTGCTTTCTGGCTTCTTCAGAGAAGGGACAGGCAGGGCCTACTTCCCATAGGAAAATAAGTTTTGCTGTTATCATGTGCTTCACTTCCCCTTTTTCTAACAGTCTGCCAAACTCTTGGTTGACACTTCTCTGTTTCCAACCGTCAGTGTGACTATAGCATCAACACAAGGACATGTTAGGGCATTTTAGTAATTTGTCAGTCGAAGAAAACAGCACTGATTTTGAGAGAGTCTGTGGTATTTAGGCTTGAGGAAAAACTGCTTTAAAGGAACATTTTTATAGGGGGGGGTGTTTTCTCTTCTTGCCCTGTATGGACACTGAACAAAATTCAAGGATATTTTTGGATTGTTCTATGATGCTACAGGTATCTATGAGTCAAAGCCTAAGACAGATAAGTATCCTCCAAGGGATGGGGTGGTCCCCACAGACAACCATGCCTAGACCCAGATGCTGTTTTAAAGGGTGATACATTGTCTCAGGAGCTTTCTGTAATTTCCCTACTTGATTCTTGAAATTCTCTTTGTTATTTTCTTCTATCCCCCAAAATTGGGCAGTGAGTTGAACGACCTACACACGCTTGGCAACTGAGCTCCTTCCCTAGCTGTAGCTCTGATTTTACATTGGTTGAGATTGAAAGCTCTCATCTGGAGTGTTCTCTGTCCTCAGCCTCTCCAGGCTTGCTCTCGTGGGCTTGGTTGTTACCTCAGTCTATTCATAGTTTCTATTAAGTATCTAAACATTTCTAGGGTTTCATTGGGGACATAAAGAGGGATGACCCAAGAAGGGATGTATCTTATGCATATTTGTTTAAATGTCATTGGTACGATAAGAAATAAAAATCAATTTTTAATCATATAAAATATTCAGAAATTTATAAAATAATAGAGACAGCAGTGTTTGTTGGTCTCAGAAATGTCCTTTCTGTCAGTGTCTCACTTGACCTAGTGCTAGCTAGTACCTTCCTCAAATGGCTCTTTAGTGAGCCTTTTCTCTGTCTCTTGGGTACCACTGTGGGTTTCTGTCATAATTATCTTATAGTTTCATGACTACAGACTATTCACCAAGGGACTTGTTAAAACCACAGTTCTAGGCCCCACCTTCAGGTTATTTGGCATATTAACTCTAGGGCTGGACTTTGAACACAGGCTTTGAAAAACATTGTTTTACTTCAAGGATGAATACCATCTTATAGTGCAATGATAAGAAAAAAAAAGTATTCAAAGTAGATGTTACTAGAAAGCAAGCAGGAATTGCTACTCTAATACAGACAAACCAGCCTTGAAACTAAAATTTAGAAAAAGATAAGGGAGGAGACGTCATTCTAATCAAGAAACAATTAACCCAGAAGACATTACAACCCTAAGCATAAACACACCGAACTCTGGCACACCCAATTTAATAGAAAACATACTATTAGACTTCAAGACAGAAGCTAAGTCCAATTCAGTAGTAATAGGTGATTTCAATTTCCTTCTCCCCAGGAAACAGGCCATTCAGAAAAACATAAACAGATACATTGGAATTAGGTAATATTATACATTTAATAGACTTAAGAAATATCTATTGGATATTCTACCCAAATGCCAATGAATATACATCCTACTCAGCCACCCATGGGAATTTCTCTAATACAGACCACATACTGGGGCATGAAACAAATTTCTACAACTACAAAGGACTGAGATAAATAGTTCCATGTATGCTATATGACCATAGTTTAGTAACACTGAAAATCATAGAATAATCTATAGAAACTATATGAACTCATAGATATTAAAACATTACTGAATGATGAATGGGTCAAAAATCAAGACATAAAGAAAAACTCTTGGAATTAAATGAAAATGACAACATAATACAATAAAGCCTATGGGAAACATTAACAGTAGTCCTAAGAAGAAAATGGGCATACATTTTTAAGTACATCCATCAAAAAGTTAGAAACAATACAAATAAATGACTTAAAGGTACAACTCAAGAGTATAGATAAACAAGAACAAACCAGGTCTAGTACCTGGCAAGAAATACTAAAGCTTAGAACAGAAAACAATTAAATAGAAGCAAACAAAAGTATATAATTAATCAACAAATCTAAGAGCTGATTCTTTGAAAAAATAAACACAATCAAAAGACCATTAGCATACATACACACACACAAGATATATACAGGAGAACATTTTACCAGACACCTAGGATAAATAGTATAAGATAACACTTTTAAAAACCTCTACTACATTAAATTAGAGAACATAAACATGACCAGAAAAAAAGTCAATGGAATAATTCCTAATGATCCTCAGCTATACTTGTAGGCCAGAGCATAACATGATCATCATCAGAGAAGCTTGGTCCAGCAACTGATGGAAGCAGAAACAGATATCCACAGTCAAGGGATGAGCATAGGAAATACTGCAGAAGAGGGAAAGGAAGTATTATAGGAGCCAGAGAGTCAAGAACACCACAAGAATACCCGTAGTGCCAACTAACTATGGTTCATAGGGGCGCTCACAGAGACTGAGCCTACAGTCAGGGAGCCTATATGAGTTTGAGCTTGGTCCTCTGCATATATATTATAGATGTGTAGCTGGCTGTCTCTGACTCTTTTGCTTATTTTTGATAAGTATTGATTATAAATTATAATATTGGTATAAATCTTTTATGAAGGTCAGGTAGAATTCTTTTGTGGGTCCATCTGGGCCTGGGCTTTTTTGGGGGGTGGAGGATGGGTTGCCTCATATGAGGGGATATGTCTAATCTTATTACAACTTGGTATGCCATGTTTGGTTGATATCCCTGGGAGGCCTGCCTTTTTCTATAGGGAAATGGAAGAGGAATAGACCTGGGGAGAGAGGAGTTGTGGGGGAAAGACTGGGAGGAGAAAAGGAAGGGGAAACTGGTTGGAGTAATATATGGGAGAAGAATTTATAAAGGAAGTATACACTGGAGGGTTCCCCCAACCTTCTGTCTCCTGAGGTTGCCTGTTTCCATTCTCTCTGCTTGTCCTTAGGGCTTCAGTCATTTCCCCTCACCCAATACCAGATCAGGTTGCTACTCCATAGTCACAACTCTGATTGGTAATTGTTCCTGTCTGAAAGAATTACAGGGATGGAAATGGTGAGGAGCCTGAGGAAAAGAAGGTCCAGCAACAGGCTCAAAGTGGGATCGAGCTCAAGGGGAGGTCCTAAGGCCTGACACTATTACTTAGGCTATGGAGCACTCACAAAAATGGACCTAGTATGACTGCACTCCAGAAGACCCAGAAAGCAGCTGAAAGAGTTAGGTGCAGATATTTGCACCCAACCAATGGATAGAAACAGCTGACCCCTGTTGTTGAATTATGGAAAGCTGAAAGAAGCTGAGAAGGGTGTCCCTATAGGAAGACTAGAAGTCTCAATTAATCTGGACCCCCAAGATCTCTCAAACACTACCAAAAAGGCAGCATATGCCAACTGATATGAGGCCCCCAACACACATACAGTAGAGGATTGCTGGGTCTGTGTTCATTCAGAGATGATGCACCTAACCCTCAAGAGACTGTAGGCCCCAGGGAGTTTAGAGGTCAGGTGGGGTTGGGGGTGGGGACATCCACGTGGAGATAGCAGTGTGGGGAAGAGGCCAATATACCTGATGGATGTAGATTAAAAAAATACTCTATGAAATACTTGCAAACTAAATATAGATATTCATCAAAAGATCATCCTCTAGGATCAAGTTGGCTTTATAGGAGATGCAGGTATGGTTTAGCATATGTAAATCAATAAATGTAATAAATCATATAAATGGACTTAAAGATAATAATCACATAATCATATCAATAGATACAGAAAAGGCCCCTGATAAAATCCAGCATGTCTACATGATAAACGTCTTGGAGGGAGTAGAACTGAAGGGAATACACAGAGTAATAAATGCTAAATAAAATATAAAAAAATACACAGCCAAATCATTCTAAATGGAGAAAACCAAGAAGCAATCCTACAAAGTCTAGGAATGAGACACAGCTACTGCTCTCTCTACCCTTCTTGCCAATATAACGTTTGAAGCACTAGCTACAGCAATAAGTTAAGAGAAGAAAATTAAAGGGACACAAATAGAAACTCAAAAGTCAAATTATCCTTATCTGCAGATGATGGCTTTCATTATACATAGAAGATTTCAAAAGTCCCACGGTAAACTTTTAGAAACATCAACAATTTCAGCAAATTGAAAGGGTACAAAATCAACTTACAAAAATCAGTAGACTTTTCTCTTCACTGACAAGTGCTTTAAGAAAAATAATTATGGGCGCACTCCTACTAATGATAGCTTCAAACATGTGTAGAAATAAACCTAATCAAGGAGGATAGACCTGTACATTGAAAACTTTTAAGTATCTGCAGATGGAGACTGAGCAAGACTGTAAGACAAAAGACCTCCAATCTCATAGACTGGAAGTATTAATATTGTGATAATGGACACCTTACCAAAATAGCTTATAGATCCAATATAATTCCAACAATAATCCCAAGGATATTCTTAACAGAAATAGAAAAAAAAAATCTCAGTATTCACATGGAAACACAAAGGACTCCAGAGAGCCAATCAATCCTGAGCAAAAGGAACAATGCTAGAGGGCCTTCTATACCACATTTTGAGCTATCTTACAGAGCTATCCTGGTAAAAATAGTATGGTAGTAACACAAAAACGGACATTTAGATCAATGGAACAAAATAGAAGGCACCCACAGGAGTCCACAAAATTATAGCCAATGAAAGCTGACCAAAATATGGTGTTGGAGCAAAATTGGATGTCCACATATACAAGGATAAAGCTGGACTGATAGCAACCACCCTGCACAAAAATCTATTCCAAATGGGTGAAAGTTCAATATGAAGTCTTAAATGCTGAAATCAGAATAAAACATAGGCAGTACTCTACCAGATATAAGAACTCTTTGAACAGGACTCCATTTATTTGGAAATTAAGACCAACAATTGACAAATGGGACCCCATAAATTGACATTGCTTCTCTACAGCAGAGGAAATAATTGAATAAGTAGGAAACCTCACAGAATGAGCACATTTGCTAGCTATACATCTGATAAGAGGATTAATATCCAGAATAGGCAAAGAACTCAGAAAACAAAGAATCAAGATAGCAAATGACCCGATTAACAACACAGGCTATGGATCTGAACAGAGTCCTCAGAAGAAGAAACAAAATCGACTAAGGAATACCCAAGCTTTCAAAATACTCCCCAGTTAGAGAAATGCAAATTCAAACTCCTCTCAGAACTTGTCTCCCCCAGCCAGGATGGCTAAGATTATTAAGGAAATATTTGGGAACAAATACTGGCAAGGTTGTAGGAAAGAGGGATGCTCATTCATTGTTGGGCTTGGAAAATGATCTAGCTACTCTGGAAATCCATGTAAAAGATGCTTAAAAAGTTGAAACTAAATCTACCTATGATCTAGCTATACCATTTCTTGATAAATATCAAAAGGACTCAATACACTACTACTAAGATTTTTTGTTCAGCCACGTTCATTCCATATTTACAACAGCTAGGGAATGAAATCAACATGAACATCCTTCAGCTACTGGACAATAAAATGTGGTATTTGTACATACTTGAATTTTATTCAGCTTGTAAGAAAAATAAAATTATGAAATTTGAAGGTAACTAGATGGAACTTTAACCTATATTGAATGAGGTGACCAGATCTAATTAGATTTAAGTATATAACCTGATGTTTCTGAAGAAGCCAGGGAGGTAGAGAGGATCCCAGGGAAAGAGTAGAAGAAGGAGCTCTAGAGATCAGAGCAGGAGGAAATGGGTGCTGTGAAGGGGGTGATGGGAAAATGGAGATGGGGAGGACTTTAACAGGAGAACAGGGGAGGGTGATACAGGAAGAGAGAGAGAGAGATGTTTGATAAGGCCATAGGGCAACATATTGTTTAGTACTTAGAATGTGTGTGTGTGTGTGTGTGTGTGTTTGTGTGAGAAAGAATATTTGTACATATTTATATACACATAACAATATTGAAGAGACCATGAATTAGGGGGATGGGAGGAGTATGGGAGGATAATGTAGACATTGTGTTTGTGTAGAAAGTTCTTGAACAAATTACAGAAGAATAGGAAAACTGAAGCCATTTTCCTTGAGCTGCAGATATGGCTCAGCAGTTAAGAACACTTATGCTCTTGCAGAGGATCTGCTTTGGTTCCCAGCACCCACACCTAGTGGCTCACAACCACCTGTAATTCCATGTTCAGCAAACCCAGTGCCCTCTACTGGCCAAAGACATTCACACAATATATGTCCATACATGTGGGCAAAACATTCATATACATAAAATAAACATGTGTAACATTTTCCCTGAGTTGATTATGATGAAAAGGCAGAAGTAATGAATCCCTAGATTACCTGCCCTCTCAGAGTTGTCATCGTTCATGACTTATGTCCTTGTGCTGCTGCTAAGGTAAACTCAATGTCTGACTTCTTCCCTGTCAGGATATTATAATTGGGTTCTCACTTGGAAGCTGCTGTGAAGCTCAGAGTGTAAGCATTGTGAGTGGGCATCTCTTCGAGTCGATGTAGGTGGCATGTCCCCATTCTGTTGTTCTTTCTACCCATCGTGTGCTATTTGCTTTTGTCATCTTGACACAAGATAAGGTCATTTGAAAGACAACTCTGTAGTGCATTTTCTTGATTAAAGATGTGGGCAGTGCCACCTCTGGGCTGGTGGTCCTGCGTGCGGTAAGAAAGCAGGTTGAACAAGCCACGAGGGACAAGCCAGTAAGTAGCACTCCTGCAAGACTTCTGTTTCAGCTTCTGCCATGCTTAAGTTCCTTGCTCTGGATTCCCTCAGTGATGGACTGTTACCTGGAAGTTTAAGATAAAAGAAAAGGAGCTAGAGAAATTACTCAAGGAGCTGAAGGGATCTACAACCCTTTAGGTAGAACAACAATATGAACTAACCAGTACCCCCAGAGCTCGTGTCTCTAGATGCATATGTAGCAGAAGATGGCCTAGTCAGCCATCATTGGGAAGAGAGGCCCCTTGGTCTTACAAACTTTATATGCCCCAGTACAGGGGAATGCCAGGGCCAAGAAGTGGGAGTGGGCAGGTAGGGGAGCAGGGCGGGGGGGGGGAGGGTATAGGGAACTTTGGGGAATATAAATAAAGAAAATATCTAATTTGAAATATAAATAAAGAAAATATCTAATAAAAAATTAAAAAAGATAAAAAGATAAAAGTAAATAAATTTTAGAACAGAATCATAAAAAAAAAAAAGAAAAGAAAAGAAAAAGAAAACTTTTCCTCTACAAGTTGCTTTTGGCCATGGTGTTTTGTCATAGTAATAGAAACCCTAAGACAACTTCTAAGAGGCTACCTGAAGACTGAGGGAGATACCTCTCTCACTCTGAAGTCATGTGTTCCTTGACCCCTAAAACCAAGGCTTTAGATGCTCAAGGTATATAGTTGATACATGGAAATGAAGCTTGTATTAGTATATTAGTAACTTCACATCCACTGAAATTCAGATTAGTAATTAAATTCTGTATATAGCAAGTATAATAATGATATAAGAGAAAAATGAATCAGAAAATACTTGACCCAACTGAGCCACTTCAAGTAAGAAACATTTGAAAATTATATTTCAGGTTTAGGCTGATATTTGCCTGCACACGCTTTTAGCTTACAAGAAGAAGGTAGAAAACACCCAGAAGTGCCAAATATAATAGCCAATAACTACGACCCAAATCCACCCCTTTTGCTTTCTGGGCCTGGTGGTGTACAGCTTTAATCCTATCATTTCCCAAGTGCTGTGCGATAGGCATTGAAGAATGGAGTTTACCTATTTTCTCCACAACTAAAGAAGACATGTACCTTTAACTTTGCCTCCAATCACCACTGAACACATTATCTATTTGCTCTTGCGAAGGGCCTTGGGATTGCCTTGAATTCTCATATAACATCCTCATCCTTTGTCTTAAGTTCTAGCATTTCCCCTTTCATTGCTTGGATCAAAGTGTGCCCTGTAAATCAATGGTCTGGCCGTGCTCTTCTGATCTCGTCAAAGGAAGGCCAGGTGCTGACAGTGGCCTGGTGCCTTCATGCATTTCCCTCTTTGTGTGTTCTTCCTTCAGAAGGACCCCCTACTGTCCTCAAGTGCCATCTCTGTCTCTCTCTTGTGGACAGTCCTATGTAGTGTAGCAGTTCTCCATACTCCTGTCCCCCCTGCTTCTTTTTCAAGCGCCCCCACTTCCCATTTCTCCATTGCACACATCACCCTTCACGTGTGCTCATGTGGTCGTCATGCTTTCTCCCCAGGTGACTCCCCTCGAGCCAATGAACTGTGACTCAAACCCAGTTCTTTGCTTACTTTTATATTACCTGTGATTTAAGAGGGGGATGCAATTGGCTACATGTGGTGGTCCATGCCTTTAATCATAGGATTCAATAGGCAGAGACAGGAGGATCTCTTTGATTTTAAGGCCAACCTGGTCTACATAGGGAGTTTGAAGGCAGCCAGGGCTATACAGTGAAACCCTGTCTTTAAAAAAAAAGAGAGAGAGAAAAGAAAGAAGAAAAAAATAAACAAGCCCTGTGTTCTTAAGTAGTGTTGGAAAAAAATGTTGCAAAATATTATTTCGTAACACTTCAGAATTATATAAAATCCCTATTCAATACCTACCAGTACTTTTTTGGACAATTCCAACTGATCAATGCCTGTAAGTCTACCTGTAGTCCATGTCTGTAACTGTGAGTGACAGTTGAATATAGCCACTGCCCGCACACAAAACTCAGAATCTGTCCTATACTTAATTCTTTGCAAAGAAAGCCTTCCAGTTCGTGCTGCAGAGTAAAAGGTCTGTTAGGTGCAGGCAATGATGACCGTGTTATCAAATTATACAACTTATTCTGAAAATATTTGTGCCGTATAAATATGTTAAAGCATTATGCTACTCTCCCTCTGAGCTGATGTGTTGACTATGTCACTTGCAAACTTTTCTCAGGTCTTAAATAATGAACCCATGTGTTTAAAACTGAGAAGCACAATACCTTTCCTAATGATTATATACTTCCATTTAACTGATCATTCCTGTTGAACAATTTTTGCTTTTAAAAACAGGTTACCTGCATTTAAAAAATGTAACAAAGGTTAAACTCTGATTTTGACATGCAGTGATTTTAATCAGCATTCATTTGAAAAACTTTTCAGGGCCATTAACAAAGCAATGCTTATTTAACATGCATGGATTCATGGGCAGTGGGTGTACTTAATCTCATGACATTTTTATAACCTTGGAAAATAAAAAGCAGGGATACAGAATTCCCCATCATAGAAGCCTTTGAATGCTTTGTCTTTGCCTACTGAAAGTGAGGCATGGCAAGCCGAGTTGGGTGTGGAGAGTTGACTTTGTGAGGTTGGTTATAGACACAGGTTCCAACTGATAAACCAGATACCAATGATCTGGACAGGACAGGCCTCTCTGGTTCTCTTTGGTGGCATAAGGTCAACTGCTCACTTAGTTTCATTTGTTTTAGGTGACCCGGTAGCAGACACAGAAGTGTTTTGACCCCGAGGGTCATCAGGACGCAGAGCTACGCTTTGTGGATTACCAGACTAGTGAGAACTCACCTTGGAACTTGCTCAGAAGTTCATAGCCAAAATATGTGCATTGTGGAAGGTGGCATTTACGTGGCTGTCCCTGTTTCTCTGCGTTGTGATCTCATCACACTGAACTACAGCTTAGGTGTCCACTCAACTGAGGTGTTACCTGGATCCCCAAAGGAGCCTTCCCAACACAAGACATGCTGGAGAGGACATCGGAGGAGCTAACGTGGATGGAGCAGCGCTGGGAGAACCTGGATCATGGACAGGAAGTACAAAAGGACCCAGGCTGGTCCTCTTTTAAATGTGTCCCTTAGCCGTTATACAGAAGGCATGAAAGGAGTCTAAATGGCAGAAGATTTGGCTCATATACGTGTGTTCTAGATTAAAGAATTTGAATTATCCGGTGCAAGAAATTAACTTTATGAACCTTGGAGAATGGAAGGACTCATTGGGCTACTATGTACACATTTGTATTTTTTACTTTTGGTAATAACATGTTTATCTTCTTAGTTCCATTCCTACATTAGCAGAGATGTAGCAGAAGCTTTGTAAGCCTGGTACACTGGCGGCTGAGTTCTAAGGAAAGCAGAGTTGTACCAGAGGTTTATAACCAAAGCTTTATCATGACATATTCACAAAGGAACATGTACCTGTTGGGGTTTTTATGGCTTGGGGTTAATGAGATAGGAAAATCATTTAAGACAGAGGACAGTCTCTGTTTAAGGGAAGGATGATTTCTTAGATCTACTTTATGTCAACTTTATGGGAATATTTTTATTATCTCCTAGAAGAAGTCTTTAAATGCTAACTAATTCACATGGCAGTTGATGTGAGCCTAACAGGGTCCCTTCTCTACCCACTTGTCAGGTTTCTTACTTCTTTAAATGTTAAGTAAAACCTCAGTCATCTTGCCTCCTATTTCAGTGATTTCACAGATACGGCCATGCAGAAACATAAAAAACAAAGAGAGATTGGCCCAGGTTTGAAATGATGTTATTCATGTATACACATCTGTAATGTGGGATTGATTGTATGTATTAAGAAATGTTGACAATATACTTGCTGCGCCAACTGTCTGTCCTTTTGCAATTACAAAGAAACATAGGTTCCATTATGTTGTCTACAGTGCTATCAGTTATTTGATTTTATTTCTTGCAGAAGAAGTGGGAATGGGTGCTACCTGTTTATTGGTTAAACTTTGGTTTGAATTTGACTGACTGGGTGCCTACTGGAAGAGTTATTCTCATATGACTAAGTAAAATATCACTCTGTTGATGACATATAAGATCTTGTGATTATTTATTTGGTACCTTAAGATTTTGTGTTCATGACATGAGCTTGCAAATGTTCCTTTAAACATAAATATGAAATTGGGTTACTTTAAATTTAACTTGGGGATATGACTAATGTAGGTCATTATTTCCTCTCCAGTATTTGCATCTTAGAAAAAGGGGTATCGAGAACCCAGTGGATATCAGTAAGGGCTGGATAGATTCTTGATGTCCTGTGTGTCCTCTGCTGTCATGAGCATAAGCTTTTCCATTGTTAAAGAGCTTTAGAAAGGTAAGGAGACTTTGCAGTACATGAAGCACCATGTTAGTTTGTAACCCTCACGTTTGATCTTGTACCAGAAAAAGCAGAATAAGCGATAAAGACACTACTTTACCTCGGGGAACGGTTTTTTCAGGGACTAAACTATTTCCAGGGAATAAATGCTCCATTAGGGAAAATGGAAGGCCTGGAAGGTGCTATTCCATCCATTATTACTTCAGTGTGCTTTTTATGTAGTTCCAAAGTGAGCCCTGAACTGGGGCTTTGGGGCTCATCCTAATGTTATCATTTCCCTTTCTATAGGAAAGGTAGTTGGAGCCATTTCTGTGTTTCCACAGAATTTAGAATCACGTTTCCAAGGGAGTGATGCAGCTTTCAATCAAATACCCTTCAGGTACATCTTAAGTTTTTTTTTTTTTTTTTTTTTTTTTTGTTTTTTTTTTTTTTGTTTTTTTTTTTTTTTTGCTTTTAGAATCTTAAAACACACATCTGCTCACCCAGTGATGTACACGAAGCCTCAGTTTAACAAACCCAGTGACCAGCATGATTCTACAGCTTTCCTTCACATCCAGATGTGATCTTCCACATGAGTGGACCTTTTCATTGCCTGTGCTGGGAAAAGAAAGAGCATTAAGTTCAACAAATCTAACCCACCTTGTGGTTGTCCTGACTTACTGTGATATTTTCTTCATCCCTATACAAATGATTCCTGGGAGATCTTTATGAATACTTCCATTTTACTGAAGAGGATTTCAGACCTAGCGATATTGGACTTGGTCAAATTCATACAGCTAGTTCTTATGTCAAAAGTCAGACAATGAGGGGGCCATGATAAAATACAGACAGTTACAGATTTAGTTCTCTTTGAGAACATTTAAAATATCACAGATTGTTCTGCATTGCAAATGTCACAGGCATGGACTACCCTTAGCATCTGGCTGTGCGTGGCCATGTACCTGGGTTAGAATTGTTTGCCATTAGTGCCTGTATATTTTGTTACTGTTTAATAAGTATCAATGAGCTGCAAGTGATAAACTGCTGACATTTCAAAAGTGAGACAATTATTCATAGCTGGTTTTCTCGTTGAGTTGAAGTAACTATTCCTGTTAGTTAAAGGCAATTGTTAGTTTGGAAGAGTATTGCACATACTGAATTACCATGTGGTTACGCTTGGTTATAGGATGCCTGTAAGATTACACAGGTTAATGTGTCCACTGGGCAGCTACCAGGAGCTTTGGGCAGAACCTAGCATACTATGGTGGCATAAGTGTTAAGAGGTATGCCCCTCCCTGCCTACGCTCACTATCACACAGCTAGCTTCCCCCCCCCCCCCCCCCCCCCCCCCCCCCCGCTATTGCATTTTTGCATATCTTCTTACATTTACTGCCATGAGAAACTGCTGATATGCAAGACTGAAGCCCAGTTCCTGAAAATGGCAATAGGACCAAGCCCAGTACCAATACTATCAGGGGGTCTCAGAAATAAGGATGAAGCCAGTGCCATGCATTCAACTACTTCTCCCATACAGTACCTCTCTGATATCAGAGAAGCACTATTCAAAGCTGTATGTCAACTACGTAGACTATTTTACACTAGAGGCTGGCAAGCTGAGACTCAGGGTCACGTCTGGCTGGCTTATTTGTGCAAATACAAAATTATCAAAACCTAGCCACATCCATTTTTCATATATTATCCCTGCACAATGCTGCTCTGAAAAAGTAGAATAAACTGGCTCTGGCAACTTTTTTTTATATGCAAGGTCTAAAACATCCACTATCTGTCTCACTGCAGAAGAGGTTTTCTAATCCTTGTTATATGTAATATGAAGGCATGGGCCTTCAAATCCAGTTCCCCAGAACAGTGCAGGGTAGTAGCAAAAGGCCCAAGTGCTACAGGCAAACAAGATGCTTTGAATATGCTTCTGCTGTTAATTCCTAAGGTTTTTTTAATTAATTATTTTATTTATTTATATTTCAAATGTGTCCTCTTCCTGGTCCCCCTCTCCATTGGCTCCCACCCCTCGCCCCTCCTCTTAACATCCTTACTCACCCACCCTCTCCTACATCACCCCTCTAGCATCCCCCTTCTCTGGGGCATCAACTCTCCACAGGACCACACACATCTCCTTTCACTGAGGCCAGACAAGGAAGTCCTCTGCTACATATGTAGCAGGGGCCATGTACCAGCCCATGTGTGCTCTTTGGTTGGTGGCTTAGTCTCTGGGAGCTCTGAGTGGTTTGGTTACTTGATACTGTTGTTTTTCTTATGGGGTTGCAATCCCCTTCAGCTCCTTCAGTCCTTCCCCTAACTCTTCCGTAGGGGTCCCCAACCTCAGTCCAATGGTTAGTTATAAGTATCTGCATCTGTGTCAGTCAGCTGCTCGTAGAGCCTCTCAGATTCCCAAGGTTCTATACTCCCTAAATCTTAGTTTCTTGAAAGGGCAACAATGAGACTACTTAGCATCCATCTATCACCCTCTGTCTTCAAGAATGGCTGAGATGGGGAAGTTTACAAAAGAAAGGGCCTTGTTTGTTGTGACTGTGGCGTTCAAGGCCATGATGGTGGCACCTGCATTTGTCAATACACTATAACCTGTAAGGAGCAGCAAGTTCCTCACAGTGAGGCTGTAAATAACACACCCTCAAAGTTACTGACCCAGGCCTGTGGGAGCAAGGATTGACTCTGGAGGAAGAGGCCTGGATTCCTGTTTTGTGTGGTGGTATTAGACACTAAGTCTAAAGCCCTGCGTGTACCAGGTAAGCAATCCGCAGTCCCTGTTAAGAATCTAGACGCCTCTCAATGCTCCATCTCACAACAAAATGGCAAACAAATTCCAACGTGCATTTTCACATGATTCTAGCCAAAAGGCTGAAACTCAATCAATATGCATTTAAGGAGGAGGGTACAAACCACATTCAAACCATAGCAACCTCATAGTTTTTGTTTTCGTTTTTTTAAAAGTGGTTCCATAACCAACCATGGTAGTTTAAAAACAAAACACAAAAGCAAAACAATAACACACATATCCTTACATGATTAACTCCCTACAGACAGAAAACCAGATAACCCTTTCTCAGAACTGAGGCCTGCCATCTAAAGGTTCACAGCTCACAGAAGCCTGGGCACAGGCACAAGGAGACACTCCAGCAGTTTCTCCTTCTGCCAAAGACAGTTCAAACTTTGAGGCAGTGAAGAAAGAGCAAGCTTGAGCAGTGGTTCTCAACCTGTGGGTCGTGACCCCCTTAGGGGGTTTATTCAAATGACCCTTTCCCATTTCTTTAATTGACACCTTTGATTCTTTTTAATGAGGAGTTATCTAAATGATTCAAGACACTGAATTATTAATTTAATAACTGTAATCAGAGAACACAGATATTTATATCACAATTCATAATAGTAGCAAATTTACAGTTATGGAGTAGCAGTGAAAATAACTTTATGGTTGGGGGGGCACCACAAATAAGAGGAACTGTATTAAAGGATCACAGCATTGGGAAGGTTGAAAACCACTGAGCTAGAGGGACAGCCCAGGCAGTAAAGCTTCCCCGTGACCTTGGCTGCCAATCTGGCAGAAAGGCAGGAGGGAGACAAATTATCCTGATTTGAGTCTGGACTGGGAATATGAGATATAAACCAAGTACCATCTTTGTTCTTTCAAGTTCACCCTTGAAAACTTCCACTTGGGTCCAGCTTCCCCATGAAAGGAAACAATCATTTCAGGTTACAAAGTAATCTTGTAAACAGAAACTTGGAACAAAAGAGCTCCTTAAATAATGGATGAGCACTTACTGAAGTGTGCTGGGCAGTCCTCAAAGTATTGATTCAGGGCTGTGAACAAAACAGGCTCGGCAAGCTCTTCCTTCAGTCTCTTCCTTTCCTGTTTGGAGCCATCAATATTCACAGCCCACTCTCCGTGCTAGGAATATGTAAGTAGGCGGCCCTTGCCTTGTGTGTTGGGACTTTTGCTCTCTGTAGATCAGGTCTCTGACCCATCTTTAATCGTCACCTTTGATTCTTTTAATGAGGAGCTATCTAAATAGTTCAAGACACTGAATTATTAATTTAATAACTGTAATTAACCACCGGGAGATGGAAGTGAGCAAATGGACTTCAATCTTCTACTCTCACTCATGTAGATTTGGTTTCTGAAATCTCTCCTGCCTTCTTTGAATTTCATGTTCAGCCTCTTCCCCCCCACCACCACTCTTGTTCTCTCAGACACACATACACATACAAACCCTCTCTTTTACCCACTCACCCACCCACACCCACCCATGTTCTGTAGCCCACTTATTATAGAAAATAAAGTTGTGTTCTTTATAGTTCAGCAGCATAATGCCCGAAAAGAAAGCATTCAAGATGATTAGCCATAGAGATAGGCCAGTTAGTCATCTAGATTAACTTTTATTCTAAGCATGAGGAAATGAGTTTGAATCCTCAGAACCCATGTAAAAAGCATGTGTATGCATGTACACATGCATGTGCCCACACATACACACACAGGTCACTTCTACTTTCTCACACAAGAAAGGGAAATGCATAGGTTGGTTCAGTGGGGCCCACGGATGAGACAAGAATCAGGGACATGCTTTGGAGCCTTTAAATATTTATGAGTGCCATGTCTGACAGAAGACTGAAACTGATTCTTTATGTCACAGTAAAGAAACTGGGGCAGAGCCACCAAGTCTCAGCCTGCGGAAAAGTTACAACTAACAAAACTGTCAAAGTCGGAAAAGTTGGTATCAGATACTGGGGCACGCTGCTTCAATCAAGTCTCTCCCGATTCAGCATTGAAGCACAGAGAGTTGGGACCTGGAGTGAGGACTTTAAATCACTCTGTCTGGGTTTCCCAAAGGAAGTGACTCCTCTCCCCACAGAGCTGATGTGTGCAGGTGCCTTTGACGCAGCACCTGGGCCAGGCCAGACAGACTGAAGGAGTCAGGGATTTACATGAGTTTGGGGAGGGCTTTCATTTCAATTCTGATTAGACACAACACTCATCTGAGACCTCCCCCATTTGTAACTCCATTCATCTTTCTGTGGCTCAAAGAGACCCATGACAGCTTCTCTTCTCATTTCTGATACAGCAGATGTATAAAGGCAATGAGGGTGGAGTAGAGAGGGTTGTTGAGACTAAGAAGGCAAAGATTTCTAGTAAGAAAATATGTATAAAATTGACATGACCACTTAAATCTCTTCTCTTTTCTCCCCCCCCCCACAATCTTCTTATGGAGTGGAATGGGGATGTAGCTCATCTAGTAAAGTGCTGATCCCCAAGATACACATAAAAAGCAGGGTGTAATAGTGTATACTTATAATCCCAGCACTGGGGAGATAGAGACAGGCAGATCCCTAGGGTTCGGTGGTCAGTCAGTGTAGCCTACTCAGTGAGCCTGGGCCAAATAGACATATCTGTGTCAAAAACTTGGACAGGGCTGGGGAGATGGCTCTGTGGTGAAGCACTTACCTGATGAGCATAGTGAAGCACTTACCTGATGAGCATGAGGGCCTGAATTCAGACCTCAGCATATACATAAAGTTAAGCACTATGGCAGGTATCTATAACCTTAAAGGTGGGGGGTGTTCAGAGACAGGTAGATCCTGAGTCTTACCAGCTGGACAATTCTCCTTGATTGTGAGATTCAGTGAGAGACCCTGCCTCAAAAAATAATGTGGAAAGCTGTAGAAGGCATCTGATGTTGATTTCTGGCCACTTCACACATATGCTACACACAGATATGGGCACACATACACACAAAAAGTGGGTAGTTCTAAATAGAAACCTAAGGTTTTTTTTTTTCAAACATGTAGCCAATGTCTCCAGTCCTCACAAAAGCAGAGGCAATAATGAAAGGCCAAAATAGCATATCTCCTCCAAAATCCACTAGTCATGCAGAAACATTCTCCAATGATGATTATCTTGATCTGCCCACACAGAAATAAAAAACAATTATAAATACCCTCAAAGAATTCATAAAGTTTGAAGAAGACACAAACAGTTCACTGAACTTAAATATAGTAGCAATAAACCCTTAAATGATACACAAAAAGACACAGATTTAAGGCTGAGGAAGTGATGAAGATAGTCCAGGATTTTAAAGCTAAATTCAGATGAGAGATAAAAATGTCTAAGAGCACTGAAGCTAAAGTGAAGATGAGTTGGAAAACTCAATACCCAGTTAGAAAATACAGGAGAAAGTCTTATAAGTAGAATGGATAAGGTAAAAGACATATTATTAGGAGTTGAAAATAAATTAGATGAATTAGACCATACAAGCAAAGAATAGGAAAACACACACACACACAAAAGGAACATATAGTAGTCAGAAGACCTCATGCAAAAACTAAATCTCCAAATTATAGTCACAGATGAGAGAGGATTTCCATGTCAATGACATAGACCTTATCATCATCAAGATCATAAAAGAAAACTTCTCAGACCAAGGAAAGACATACCATGCAGATATGAAGCACACAGAATGCAAATAAGACAAGGAAAGAAACTTTCCTTTGCATATTATATTTAAAACACTAAATATTCAGAACAAAGAGAGGGTAAAAACACAAGTCACATACAAAGCAAAACCCATCAAAATAACAGCTGATATTTAATAGAAACCTTGGAAGCTAAAAGAACATAGAACTCTATCAACCATATTCTAAAAGACCACAGATGCCACTCTAGACTCCTACTATACCCAGCAAAACTATCTGCCAAGCTGAAGGGGAAAGACAATCTTTCCATTATATAACCAGGCTAAAAGAATTTATGTCCATCAAACCCACCCTACAGAGAATACTGGAAACAATACTTTGAACAGAAGAGAGACTGTAGAATAGCTAAGAGACTGTAGAAGTAAAAATGACAATCATTATAAATAAGGGAACAACTTATTACAATCCTAAACATCTGTATAGCAAACTCTAGTGTACCCAGTTTCATAGAAATGGGAGTTTCTACAAGAATAAAAGATAGAGAGCCGGGCATGGTGGCGCACGTCTTTAATCCCAGCACTTGGGAGGCAGAGGCAAGCGGATTTCTGAGTTTGGTCTACAAAGTGAGTTTCCAGGACAGCCAGAGCTAAACAGAGAAACCCTGTCTCGAAAACCAAAAAAAAAAAAAAAGAATAAAAGATAGAGATTAACACCAACAAAATAACAGAAGGTGATTTTAATACCTTACTGTCTCCAACAGTCAGATCATTTGGACAAAAACATCAGAATTAAATGACATCACATGCCAAATGAACCTAAAGCATATCTCTAGAATCTCCAAACACTAAAGACTACACACTTAATACATAAAATTTCTCTAAAACACATCATATCTTAGATACAATATAAACAATAAATTCAGAAAAATTGAAGTAATCACATGCATTTTATGTGACTAAAAGGAAGCAAAACTTAAACTCAGCAGTCTCTAGTAAGTATACATACTCATGGAGCTTAAATAACTCATAACTGTATGATGGATGGAATGAAGACAAAATCAAGGAATAAAAAAATATGTCACAAAACAAAAATGAAAACACAACATAATGAAACCTCTGGCACACATTAAGAGCAATCCTATAAGAGAAATTTATAGCTTTAAGTTCCAACCTTAAAAAAAATTGGAAAGACTACAGGTAAATGACTTAAGGATACAATTCAAATGTTTAGAAAAACAAAACCAAACCAAACCTAAACTCAGTAGATAGTGAGAAATAATAAATATTATAGTAGAAATTAATGAAATGGAAACAAATCAATACGAAGAACTAATTAATCTAAGACTTGGCCCTTTGAGAAGATAAACAAGATTAAGAGATTGTTAGTCAGCAGGCTCTTGTTGGCATCTGCCTAGTGACTGGGTTTGGTGGTTGTTTATGGGATGGATCCCCAAGTGGAGCAGTTTCTGGATGGTCATTCCTTCAGGCTCTGCTCCGAACTTTGTCTCTGTAACTCCTTCCATGGGTATTTTGTTCCCCATTCTAAGAAGGAACAACGTAGGATGCAGATATTTAAAGAGATGCTTATGTTTCTCACCTGAAAGGAGAACCTACTACTGCCACTTTTCTAAACCAGTGAATTTCCTACTGCATTCTAAATACCTATGTCCTTATATCCATAATAAATGTAGCTCTCACCCCTCATCATAGCTGATGCTTTTTGCCTCAGGAGCACACTATTACAGAGAGCCAAAATTAGGGAAAACACAGAGAACAACTGACAAGTGAGGTGCCCAGCCACGAGTGACACATCAATACAAAACCTGCACCTACAGCTCAGGGACGTCTCAGAAGAGAGGAATGGGAATCACATAAGAGCCCGAGGACCAGAAAGTCTGTTATGAAATTGCACATTCATAACAGGAACGCTACAACTATGAAATCCCAGCAATATAGCTGTCTAAAAAAGGATGTGGACAATTTCAATAACAGTTGACATGCTAGCATGGAGGGAATGTTAGAATTAGGCAGTGGGTCCTCAAAAACACACCGTGCAGCAGGTCTCACATGGGAGGTTTAGTGGGCAGGAATATAGAGGCAGCCATTGGGAGAGGGAAAAAAGAAGAGAGTGGGGGGCAGAGTTATTAGACCTGTAGCAACTGTGCAAAGGAACACGTGACAGGAGCAACACTACTCTCCTCTTGGGCAGCTAGGCATGACGTGTCTCATTGCTGGGTCCCTCGAAAGCTGGTTGTAAAGATACCTGATTGTCGTGGAGTCACTTTTAGTTGTCCATGGATGTGCCTGATTGCCAATAGGGAGGAAATGTCATATTTCTAGGTAGGAGGTACAAACAATTACCAAATGGCTGAACGAGTGATAATTTGTCTTCCCTGGGGACAAGTCCCCTAAATGGTTATCCAATACTAAGGGGTCATGTCTAGAAGCATACACATGCAGGCAATACTGATTAGACATAGCGAGTCATCTTTATATATTTATACAAATATAGGTACAGGTAACAACAGTGGTTTAAAAGGGGGAGGTCATGAAATTGAAACTGAATAAAGCGGTAAGAGGGATGAGGGTGTGTGTAATATAAATATATTTTAATTAAATAAAAAAGATAGTGAATTAAAGATAAATACTGTACTAGAACACTCACAAAGCACATTCATAATACACAGAAGATGAAAAGATCCCACAGACTCAAGGTGTTGGGGAGTAGATCAGGTTAGTGTATAATGTATCAGTTTATCCCATAGTAAAAGGAAAGATGGTTAGATAGTAATATTGTGTATTAAGAGTTAATATGGTAAAAACTCTTAGTAGCTTAATTTGTAGGAGTTTACTTATTTGTTCATTTGTGAAAGCAACAAGTGGGGTTTACCGGGAAGCAGAGAAGCAGACCCCAGCAGCAGGGAGCAGGCTTAGAAGTAGTTACTTTTTTGTAGGAACTTATTTTAAGGAATTAAGGAGCCAGTGGTATAGACAAGAAAAGGAACCACTCAAAAGGACCAAAGTTGAAAAAAAAAATCCTATATCATAGCCCTCTAAAAGGGACTGGTGACATTCCAATTTTGGGTAAGTTTATCACCCCCAACCCCTGTCCCTGTCCCCTGCATCAAAATAACAATGACTAGGAAAAAAACCTATCAGTTTCCTAGTGAGGACTCCAATGGGTTGGAGAGGGCAGCCTGGCTAAGCATTGTAGGAGCCCAGGAGTCTCTCAATTGAGATGCTCAACTTTGTGTTGGCTCATCTCTTACTTGCTTTTATCTTTTTATGTGCTTTTGCTTCATCTTTTCCTTTTAGCTTAAGTGCTTGAGAGATCAGCAGCTGAGCTACATTGAAAAACACAAACATGGACAAAAAGGTAACCCTGAGACTAAAAGCCTTCTCTGACTAATGAAACATGGAGGTCACAGTTCAACAGTGTAGAAACCCTGAGTGAACATTATTTCTTTTTAATTAATGAATTATTTTTGACCAAGTGTGCATGTGTGCGTGCATGTGTGCATATGTGTGTGTATGTATGTGTGTGTGTGTGTGTGTGTGTGCATGTGTGTATGTGTGTGCATCTCATTTGTCACAGAGCATGTGTGGAGCTCAGAGGAGAAGTCTTGGTAGTCTGTTATCACCTGTCACCATGTGAGATCTGGGGATTGAATGCAGGTGGTCAGCCCTGCACAGAAGCACCTTCACCTACTGAGCCACCTTCCCAGCCCTGTCTATTCATGAGATGAGCACCACCTCCTGCAGTGAGTCTCATAGTTGGAGTCCTTTTTCTCCTGTATCCCTTTCCCTCTGCCTCCCAGTGCTAAGGCCGTGTTCAGTCTCCCCACTCTGCAATCCTGCATGGCCCTCGATGTATGCCATCCTCCAATAGCATCATGGAAGTATGCAATTCCTTTCCAGAAAGAACTGGTTTCTTAAGCCTTCACCTCCAGTCATAAGGGACCCCTTCCTGTGTGGATTTTGGGGGCAAAGTTGTAACTCTGTCATCTCTGAAAGGAGACAAGCACACCCTCTTCCCTAGCTATATCTCTTGCCTTCACCCTGAAGTAGCGAGCAGCACATGACACAGGATGCCCTGATGAAGCTGTGGGGTGGACTCCTATCCTCTATTCTATAGACCACGTAGGTGAAGAAGATAAGAATAACGCACCAGTCTTTATAAGCCAAACTGACGGTTGAACTATGACCTTCAAAGATAGATCAGACATGCCCAAAGAGGACACTATTTGCTTAAGTAGACTATTTAAATAGAAATAATTCTAATAATACAATACACAAAATGTCCAGGATACAGTCTAAGTATTATCATCATCATCATCATCATCTGAAGAAAGCTGACTCAGATGATGCAATGGAATGGGCACGTGTCAGCACTGAGAGTTTGTGGCTATGCCTGTTAGAGAACAACACTCCAACACTCTAACATGCAATCATACACATTCTTTGTTTTTTTTTTTTTTTTTTTTTTTCTAGACAGGGTTTCTCTGTATAGCCCTGGCTGTCCTGGAACTCACTCTGTAGACCAGGCTGGCCTCGAACTCAGAAATCCGCCTGCCTCTGCCTCCCAAGTGCTGGGATTAAAGGCGTGCACCACCACTACCAGCTTAATCATACACATTCTTAAAGCAAACATAACAGACTAGCAACAAACAGGAGGGATAAAGAAGAAATGAACTGAAAAGTTTAGATTCCAAAACTACTCAAAGTCTAAAACACCCCTGAAAAAGTGGATTACAAGTAAAATAAGGAGGAAAAGGACTAGGAGCTTGAGAGGAACAGTAGAAACCAACCAGTTTGAATGATGGACTGACAGGGACCTGGAGTACAATGAACAGAGTCTCAGAATGTGTGTGGGTATAGTGAGAGACCTCATATTCATGGTTTTCAGGAGAGAGAAGCGAATGGAGAATAATACCACACACACACACACACACACACACACACACCAAAATCTTCCTAAAGTGTGGCTGAAAACATGCCACATTTAGCAAAAAGACTCACGCTTACCATTTCAAGTGTGTGTGTGTATGTGTGTGTGTGTGTGTGTGTGTGTGTGTGTGTGTGTGTGTGTGTGTTTCTGTTTTCGCTATTGCGGGATGAGCCCTCAAGGACGCCACTTTGGGAAGAGAATGTGGCTGCATATTTAACTTTGTAAGAAAAGCTGCACCCACTTCCAGAATTTCTGTAGCTGCTTGCATTACGAATACTAATTATGTTCCCCCAAAAAACTGTTGAGAGAGGGTCTGCTCATAGCTTCTGGGAATCTGCTCCCAGTTGGTTCTGATTGGTAAATAAAGATGCCAACAGCCAATAGCTGGGGAGGACAGACAGAGTGGGGAGTTTAGGATTTCTTGGGCTTGGGACTGGAAGGAGGAGAAGGAGGAGATCTGTCATGCCGCCAGGAGAGTGTGGAGAAGAGGAGAGATGCCATGCCTGAGAACAATGCAGGATAGAGAAGCACAGCTTCCATGGGAAGGAGCTGGGAGAGCATGGCCCGGTCTAGAGCAGCTGAGATGGAACATAGAATTAGTATGTACAAACTTGGGATTAAGAGCATGGAGGTTAGGCAGTGGTGCAGCTCTTGTGCTGTTTAAGGCATCTTAAAATATAAAGACTGTATGTGTGTCCTTCATTCAACAAAGTAAACTATAGGGGCAGGTAGTGACCCTGCACCGAGATTAATTAATTAATTAATTAATATTTATTCAATGAGTTTCTGTGCCCTTCACCCTGCCACATGCTTGGTTTGCCTGCACTCTCTACAGAATCTGTATTTGATTATTATCCACAGTAGACTTGTCCTACATTGTCACCACAAACACTGAACTGGTGAACACTTAGCCCAGGCTCTTAGGGGAAAATGTAAGGCTTGCTACAGAGCCTCTGGTCACAACTCTTTCATCAGCCAATAAGTGTAATCTTGCTTTGTCTGTTTTTTGGTTCAAATATGCCAACTGTGGAAGCTGGGGACAAATACACATTACTCAATGCATTATTAATATATGGCCAATGGCACTGTAACTCATGTCTGCTCACAGCCTGTGTAACATACACATTTGCTCTCTAAGACCACTGCTAATTAGTCAGATCAGCTAATTCTAAGCTAATCACTTGGCCCTGCTTCCCTCCTGACAGAATCCCAATGCAGTCTATAGCCTGGGTTTTTCATCACTCTCAATCCTGCCTTCTGCCTAAGATGTGAGGCCCTTTCCCTACTCCTGGCTCTGTGACACGCGGCATATCCTTTTTGTTGTGGAAACTGAAATGGTAAGTTCTTCTCTCAATGATGCTGTCCTCGCTATACATTATCCAGTACCTCTGTGAATGACCCAGTCCCTTTATTACACATGAGACAGGTAAACTTGCTTCTTTAGAGACATACACTCATCAGTGTATTTAACTTCTCATGGGATGCCAGGGAAACACTCCTTGAGTCTATCTGGACATCCAACCTCAGAGCAGGGAGAACAATCCAAACCATTAGCAATTGTATCATATTTAACTATCAAAACACTTCAAGGTCATCTCTATATCTGTTTAATAGAGATTTCAGGCATCAGAGTACTGCATCTGTGCAGAAGGTATCTTCTTACCTTTTTCCATTCTTCCATGCAATCCTGAGACCATCTTTGCAGAAACCACTGAGGAAAGAGGGGGGCTTGGATTTTCTGAGCACTCACAGTGTGTATGTAAGGCATGAAGGACTCTTTCACTGCTCTCTCCAAGAAAAGATGGCAATCTGGAAGATTCGCAGAGACTGATAGAGCCAACATTCATCTTATTCCTCATGTCCCTACCATTACTTTCTCTAATCTGCAATTTGAGAGGAAATATTATTTAATGGTAGCATTGCAAACATCTGGCTGTTCTTTATGCCTTCATTTTCACAAACAAACAAAAAAGCAAGCAAAAAACAACTCCAAGAAATCCAGAGAAAACAAAGATCTCATTCAGGCGGTGGAAGGGGAACCTGAGGGGTTAGAGTGTGATGTAATTAAAAACATCTCAGCAGTAGAAGAAGTCCACAATGGGAAATATGTGTTCTTAGAGTAAAGAGATTTAAATGAGAATTACTTAACTAAGGATTTGATAACACACTAGTTGAATTTCAGCAATAAGACATCATTGGAAATACAGTCAGCAACACAGCTAGAATGGGACAAAACACGACTTGAAACCTAGTGAAGCATCATGACATTTGCCAAGACATTGCTTCTGCAGAAAATAGGAATGTTAGATGCTCAGTTAGAGCTGCTCAACTTTCAAGGCTCAAGGCAAGGGTAGGCAAGGAGGGCTTGACATTTTGCTCTTTTTTGCAGCTATGTGAGTGAAGCTGAGCTGTTTTCTGTTTTGTTTGCCAAACAGGATTTCCTTGGGCTAGAGAAAGAGATCTCTTAAATCTGAGCCAGTACTCCATGAAACTGGAGAATCAATGGGAACACTCAGGTGTGATTGAAGATTGGAGGACCTTCTGTGTGATCTCCACAGGAGACATGAAGCCTCATTTACTTTCACAACCTTTCTCTACCAAAGAGTCATCCTCCTCTTTAAGTCTTTACCTGAAAAGGCCTCCTTTGGAGAAAGGTGCTAATTATTGTGCTATCTTAAATGGTATCAAATTAATTTTTATGTGTATATTATATGTGTGTACAGATGTGTGTATAAGGCAGAAGTCAATGTCTGCCATCATTCCCAGTTGCCTTCAGAGTTAGTTTTTGAGACTGCATTTCTCGTTGGGCCTGGAGCTCACTGACTGGTTAGACTGATCAGATGGTCCTCTGGTCAATGAGTCCCTGGGATGCTCCATTCTCTGATACAGAGTGCTGGGATTATGTATGTATCCTGGTAGGCCTGGCCATTAACAGCTGGTTTTGGAGGTAGTGGGGTTCTATGCTTAGGTCCTCATGCTTGAGAGACAAGCACATCACTGACTGAGCTCTCTCCCCAGCCCTCACAAATCAAACACGATGACTGTGTTTAAAATTAAATACAGATATGAAAAGGACAAATTTTAACACCAAGCTTTGGTTTGTGGCATCCCTGTGGGGGAATCATATCTCCTGTTGATTTACTCAATCAAAGAAAGTCTTTGTTGAGGAAAATGCCTAATGACATAATCACACATTTGATCATAGGCAGCCTTTGAGTTCCTTTTTAATCTTTCGATGAACATGTGAGAGCAATACCAGCCAGTCTCTTGCCTCATAGATTAAAAATAGCCAGGATCATGAAGCAAAAGAGCCCACATTGTGCCCTTAATTTCCCTCTGATCTTGGGCACAGCTGTGGAGATCAGCAGGAAGAAATGCTTGATGATTCAGGTGCATTGAGCAAGATCAGGCACCATCTATCTAAAGGGAGGCGAAGGGACTTCAGCGCGTCAGCTTCAATTCCCCCCTCAGGTTTGTCCTCCAATCATACCTGAAATTCTTTTTCTCAGAGAGCCCCAATATACTACAGGAGGCACACCCTTTATCCACCGGGTCTCAGTGTCGAAGAACAGGCAGATGCTTAAAAAAAATAGTGAGACTTGCTTAACCAAAGGAATATTTGGTATGTTTAAAATCCTTCCCTGCCAGAGTAGATGGCTTTTGCTTGGATTTAGTTTTAATTTTAAATTTTGAAGTAACTATAGAAAGTTGCAGAGAAAGTATTGACAGACTGATCCCTTGGGCCTTGTGCCCAGATCATTCCCTGGCTACATTTTATGTAAATATAACACAGTATCAAAATCAGGAACTTATATTTATATACAGAATTATGTGTATATAGGGTTCTCCTTTTTTTAGATAAACAGTTATGAGCATGATTTCTTGTGTTTTTCTCAGACATTCTTATTTTTACTTTAGCTACCTCCATGTCCCTTCCCTACTGATGTCCCCTTTGCATTCCCTTTGTTAGATCACTTGTGTTCTGCTCCTCTCTTCCAGATCGCTCCACCCCTCTGTGTCCTTCGTGCTCCGCCACCCCCACCCCCTGCCGCAATCCTGGCAATCGTCCCATTTTACTTTCCTGGTTTCTGTAGATACTACAGGCTATGTATCCACATCTGAAAATTTGGGGCTAGGGGTATCCAATAAGTGAGAACATGTGACATTTGTTTTTCTGGGTCTCACTCAATATGATCTCTTCAAGATCCATTCATTTACCTGAAAGATTTATGATTTCTTTTTGTATAGTTTTAGATATATAATTTTCCATTACCATGAAGATATGCCCGTGTTGAATTCTGAGAGGTCATTATATACTCCAGTTGTGAATGCAGAAAATGTTTGAGCATCTTGTTTCCTAGGCAGCTGCTTTTGTCTTAGGGGGCTAGTCTACAGAGCCTCACATTTTAGTGAGGTCTTACTTGTTTTCCTTTGGCATATCATGTTTTTAGGTGATATCTAATTTTTCAAAAGTTTTATGTCCTGAATATTTTATTCTCTGTGTACATTTCATAGATTTAAATTTTACATTTGACATCCATCTGTATAACATATAGGATATAATCTGAACTTTTGCCTGTGAATATCCAATTGCTTTGGTATCATCTGCTGAAGACATCAATGGAGTTACTTTTGCCTTACTTCCAAAAATCAGATTGTCCAAAGTATGAGTCTGTGCCTCTATTCTCTATTCTACTATATTTATTGACATGTATATGTAATAAATATGAAGTCATTACTCTTATGTAGTAAATCTTGATATTGATAGTGAATGCTTCTACTTTGTTCTTGCTTTTAGAATTACTTTTAGGCATTTACTTCCTTCCTGTCTATATTTGAATAGTTTTGTGTCATTCACAACATATTACTAGAGATGTTAGAATTATTTAAGCCTATTGTAATTTGAATGAAAATGATAATCATAGGTTTATAGGGAAAGGCACTATCAGGAGGTATGGACTTGGTGAGGTGGCCTTGTTGGAAGAAGTGTGCCATTATAGGTGGATTTTGAGGTTTCAGAAGCTGGAGCCAGACTCGGTGGCTTTATTCTCTCTTCTTGCTGCCTTTGGGTCCAGATGTAGACCTCTCAGCTCCTCTTCAGCACCATCCCTGCTTGTATGCTGCCATGTGTCTTGCTATGATGACAATGGACTAAACCTCAGTCACAGGACATTTAAATCTGTGTCTAGTTAGGGTGCGGCTCAGCCCTTAGCACACACCTTTGATTCTTCTGGCTGAAATCTGGGACTAACAATGAAGGTAAAGCCCATATTTGAAAGTGATATCCAAGTGAGTGGCAGAACAGGTGACAAATCAGATAAAGATTTGACAGAGTAAAATATGACCAACTGTCATGAGAGGAGAGAGGAAAGGGAAGCTACTTAAGGGAGAGACAGACAGTAGAGGAAGAAGAGCGTGCAGTACAGGATACAGTAGAGTTCATGGAGAGCAGAGCAGTAGAGTTGAGAGGGAGAGTAGAGTCACACAGAGAGATAGAAGGAGGCAGTTTTATCAGGGGTGTTTTACAGAGACAGATTGAAGAGAGAACAGGCTAGACACAGGTGAAGACAAAACAAGGAGAATGGGAAAGATCCAGAAGATTAGAAAAGATTGTCTGAGTTAGCTTGAGGGCAATCAGATCAATTCAGAAGAACCTGAGAAGCAAGATTGACTCAGTCATCTTGGAGAAGAGTTTTGAGCCAGAACAGCTGAGTTGCCAGCTAGTTAGAGTTCAGAAAGAACAAGAAAGGGTGAGATTATTCAGCCACAAGTCTCCAAGGATGAAAACATTCTAGGCTTAGATTAGACTGTACAAAGGCTAAAAGCTTCCAGGACTAGGCCTAGGTTAGCAGATGGAAGCAGCAAGCCTTCCAGACATTTATATCAGGTGAATAAAAGTTACTTTTACAAATCTCTAAACTGTAAGCCAACCCCAATTTATACAAGTTGTTGTCATTATGGTTTCTCTTCACAGGAATAGAAACCCTAACTAAGACACCTATCTTAATTATTGATCCGATATTTACCTTATTATTTTTCTTCTTAACCTGTTAATAGGATGAAAATTTTTAAACATTTCACTGTTGTAACAGCTTGCCACCATCGGCATAAAGTTCTCTTTGTCATGACATATTTCTATGTATAACAATTCTATTCATATGTATCTCTTAAGGATTTCTGAGTATATATTTGTGCGTATTGTCTTATCATTTCCCTTTTCATTATCTTTGTCCAATTTGATATTATAGTACTATTGATTTTATAGGTTTTGCACCTTTTAATCTTTTCTGAGTAGTTGCTTAGACTTAGCATTAATTCTTCTATAAATATTTGATAGACTTATTTAGTAAGACCATGTAGGCTGCTGTTGCATAACTTTTTCTGGGGATACATAAACAAATATTTATTTGACCCAGATAGGTAGCAACAACACACCAAAGACTGAACCTATTTCAAAAATTTGATTCATTCTCTCCAAAGAAAACATGTCTGCATAAAAATTTTTCATAAATCATCTCCAGCATTACTTGTCATACTCAAAAACTGGATGCAATCCAGACTGTTAATGTATAAGCAATATTTAGCCTATCTATGTGTTTATTGGCCACTCTTGGATTTTTCTCTGAGAAATTCTACTTTATTGTTTTGCTCACTTAAAAATGTGTATTTTCTTACTGCTAGGATGCAGGAATTGTATTCTCTGGATATTAGAACTCAGTCAGACAAATGACTTGCAAATATTTTCTTCAGTTTTGTAGTAGTCTTGGAACTCTATCAATAGTGTCCTTTGGTATGCACACGTTGATTTTCAGGACATTCAACTTATCTTTTCTTCTTTTATTTTTAGGGTTTTAAGTGCTGCGTCTATGCAACCATTGTCCGGTTGATGATCAGAGACATTGGTACCCATATATTTTTTTTAAATGCTTATTTATTAGCCTTTGTTGAATTGGTTCTCATAGATGGTGTGAAGTGGGCATATTCGTTACCACAAACTTGAGGGCTTTAACCAACAAAAATATATTCCCTCACAGTTCTTGAGGCAGTTTATCGGGATTGTTTTCCTTCTGGAGACCCTCAGGCATAATTCACCTCGTTCTCTCCAAGTTTCTGGGGCTGCCGCCATTGCTTTTCTGTAGTTGTCATCACTGCAGGGTACACTTAAGTGGTCCCATGCTTCTGCCCTTCTGAGTTTGTCCTGTATGTCTCCTTACATCTAGGACCTGCTTTAGCATGTCAGAGCAAAAGCTCTATAGTCCGCAAGCTCTCATTTATTCACATATGCAAAAAATCTTTTTGACTATGACATTTTTCAGATGGAGACACCTATTACAGGAGATCCCACTGTTTGTGCAAGTGGGTATCAAGCTGACTCAGCAATGTGGAATAAAAGGTCTGTTCTTGTTCCCATTGAGCTATCATGTACAATTGTCAAAAATCAGGTGGCTATAAACATGTAAGTCCATCCCATCATCCTTTCTCCAGTTTTCAGTAATTTGAATTTTCATCCGGGTTGACCAGATAGTGCAGTGGTTCTCAACCTGTGGGTCATGACCTCTCACACACCATTGGAAAACACAGATATTTGCATTACAATTTAAACAGCAGCAACATTATGAAGTAGCAACAAACATAATTTCATCGTTGAGGAGCCACAACCTGAGACACTGTATTAAAGGGTTACAGCATTAAGAAGGCTGAGAACCATTGAGGTAGAGCTTTCTCAATATTGATTTTTCCAAAGAGGCCACTGGCTGTTTTCTCACTGTTAATCTTTTAACTTTGTTGATTTTCTGTAGTTTCTACTTTCATTTATTTCAGTTCCAACCATCACTATTTCTCTTGCTGTGTGTTGGCATGGTCTAGTATTTTTGTTGTTAGCAGTTTAAGGGGTGAGATGCTTTACTTCTGATCTCTTTCTAACAGTTATTTACAGATAAAACCCTCAGATTCACTGTAGTAGTCAAACCCCTTGAGTATCTGAACTCGTGTGTGTGTGTGTGTGTGTGTGTGTGTGTGTGTGTGTGTGTTTCCCTCATTTGCCTTATAATATTTTTCTAATTTCCCTTGTGATTTTCTTCTTTGACTTTTTGGTTATTTCAGCATATATTGTTCAAGGTCCATAGATCTGAGAAAAACTACAATTTCTAATTTCATTCCATCGTACTTGGGGGACCTACTGTCAAAGATTATGGTTTTCTAGAGTTTATTTTGTTGACCCACACCGGGTCTTATCTGGACAAAGAATGTGTGTTTTACTTTTGTGGGATGGAGTGTTCTACTGCTATCTGCTTGGTTATATAATTCACCGTGTTGTCCAGGGCTCCCGCTGCCTTGTTTCTCTTATGTCTAGCTGTTCTATTATTAGCAGTGGGGTTCTGCTCTCTCCACAGATTAAGGTTGAATAATTCAGTTCTTTTAATTTTTATCAGTTTTTACTGTACACATTTTTATGTTCCATTTGTCGGTGCATTTCTTCTTGCTTGGAATGTTTTGACCTTAATTAATCTCATTATGCCTTAAAGATATATGACAATATTCCAAGTACATCTTCTATCAAGTTGTCTTTTAAAAGGCAATTTAACAACTAATATTCTACATAGGGTTCAGATATAGAGTCTAGGTAAAGGGCCAGATAATACATATTTAAGCTCTGTGAACTATTGTTAATACCCATATTCCCGCCTTGCCTGCAAGAAAGGAATATGGACAAATAGAATCCTTCTACAAGCATATCTTTATTTCCATGTGGAGAGAGAGAGAGAGAGAAAGAGCAAGCAGCTCTAGAAATAATATCGCTTAATTACACCTCAGTGTGACGTGTGTCGTCAGGATTGGCTGACTGCCCATTACCTCAAGTTACGCCCCGGGATGGGCGGTGACTACGTGGTTTCTGGTTTCGTCACAAACGCATGCGCACTGGACTTGTTTGCGTCTCTTAGGCGCACTGGCTTGGGAGAGGCTCGCGCGCGGCTCCCTACAAACTATGGTCTCTGTCAAACTCCACTAAAATGTAAATGAAAAGGGTGGAGTAAAACCTGGTGAATCTGTACTTCCAACAACAGACAATGGGTTGGGCTGCATTTGCCAACCCCTGATCCACAGGACTACTTTTCAGCAAGTGACTCATTAACAGGATGGTTTTAATCAATATTACCCCTCATGATCTTGCAGGCCATCACCTCTGTGTAATTTCATAAAGTAATTTGGCATTATGAACTTTGCACATACTCAAGGTTTCTAATCTATCAACTATGTTGCATTTTTCCCAAGGTGGGGGGCTTTCCTTCTTTAATAAAGTCTATTTCTGAAACAGATATGTAAAATATTCCACATTATGTTTATAGACTCCATGTCACCAGAAACAATGAATAGTGACGTTTGACATATAACAACTCAAGACAAAATAATTTGTTCATCCTAAATCAAAACTGACTTGACTCATGTATTCTAATGAATCACATCTGTATTGAGAGTAGAACCCTGCAAGTCAGCTATAAAAGAGCATCCTAAGATCTATTGTATTTGTCTAGAAGGCACAAGACTCGTGTTGGGAAATGTATAGCAAGTAGTGAGCTGTCAAGGTGCTAAAAGTACTTCTGAGCCTTCAGAGGTACAGGGCAGGGAAATGGTGCCTTGCTAGCCTACAAGTGTGATACCCAGAAGGTGGGGTAATTGGTAACTGGCTGTTCACTGGTCTCAAGTCTGCAGCAGAGACTAATTGAATGAAGTAATGGGTTGACAGCTTGCTGAGAAGGGTTCTGTAATGGGGACAGGTTAGAGCTGCACGGATACCTTCATGCCCTGGGAGGAAAGGAGGAGAGACACGGATGTGAGGTATTTATCACAATGCTATTATCCCATGGTACATTTCTTCCATGGGCTGCAAATGCTGCCACACACTTCCTCAGGGAGGAAGAAGTGAAGGGTGAGGTTATCTCAGTTTAACAGACTCAGAAATGATGGCCCGCCATCGCTTAGTGACAGCACTAAGCTTATTTGCTTCAGCTCTGGAGCCCCTTTTGGGATGCAACCTGGACATCTTCCCAGGCTGTCTGCCTTCAACGATGTTACAGCAACAAGTATTTATTGAACTTTGGCTGTGTCTGGAGAGGAGGATAAGAAGATAATAGCAGTTACTGGTCATTGCGAGCTTATCAATTACTAGGCACTGTGCTGAGGGCTTGACAGATGTTGTTTCATTTATTGTTCACAAGTAATGCTGGTGGCCAGGACTAAAATGATTCCCATTTTAACAATGAAGAAACTGAGGCCATAAAAGGTTAAGGATTTGATCTCTCACTCTCTCTCTCTCTCTCTCTCTCTCTCTCTCTCTCTCTCTCTCGCTCTTTCTCTCTCGATTTGAAGATTCTTTTGACTGCTTCTGCAGGTCTTCAGCTAGCACAGTTCCATGTGTCTGACAGCTACATTTTATACTAATCCATAGTGTGCCATTCCATTTTACTGGCATCTTGTGACTCTTAGGGGGCTAATTTAGGTGCAAGGCAAAATAGGTGAACAAATTAGATCGTCTTCAAATGATAAGTGGCTTTCCATGACTCACACCAATGACCTAGATCTTATGGACAGTGGCCACCTACATTTTGCTCCTTCCTTCTTCTAAATTTAGTTAATAGCTCCCATGGGAGACTCTATGAGCCTAAATACTATGTGATTTGGAAGGGCCAAAATAGTTGTGTTAGGCAGAATTTTAAATCCTCCTTCAACACTTCCTGTCCCCTGATAGAAGTGCCTTGCATAATTCCCTCTCCTTAAAAAATTATGGATGTAGAATTGATCAAACACATTATATGTAGGACTTGTGATTATGCCCTCTCCATCTCATGGCTAGATCACATTATTAGAAAATATGAAAGAATTCCTCTGGTACAACTAATAATCCAGTTTAGTCATCTGAAAATTAATCAGAGGAAAGACATCCTATATGGATCTGAATTAATGTGAATGGCTTTCAAAAAGGGCAGGTCTATTTTGAAGAGACTTAATCCTGGGTGGCAGGACAGTACCCTGGTTACCGGAGATCTTCTGCCATGCAGTGAGACACTATACAGCAAGGAACAGACACACTGAGGATAATACCTAGTTAATACCTACCAAGAAATGAAATTAAACCTTGCATTCACAAGCAGGTAGGATTTACCACATGAGCTACAGGTAGAAGTCCATCTCAGCCAAATAGCCAGATTTAGTTTTGTGAGATGCTAAGAGGAGGACCTGGTTATATAATGTTTCTATTTCTGACCCATAGGAACTGTGAGGTTGCTGGTGAGTGCTGCTTTAAACCATGAGGGTGTGGTGAATTGTGCCCAGTGAATGTAAAGCACACTTAGAGAGAGGATCTACTTCTCTTTCCTACTTTTCCAAACCCATCATCCAAGCAGCAATCAGAGCATCCTTTCATCACTGCACACAAGACAATGTCTGTAGAAGACTTGCTATGAGCTTCCCTCCGACCAGCATCAGTTTTCATTTCCCAGAAGACCTTTATAGAACATGGCTTTTGCTCTACCTGTGCTTCGTCCCACATGTTCCCACACCACGTTATGGTCCCCCTTCACTTTCCAGATGACAACATCAAGAACATCACAGACACAGAGCCTACTCAGTGCTCTTTCTGAATCTGAATGTCACCTATGTTGGACAGCTTTAGACTTACCCTTAGGATTGCATTTTCATAGAGGTCATACCTAATTCCCCATCTCAATTGAAGTCTTTGAATGTGTCTCAGAGACATGTAGTCAGGCATGTGTGCATTTCTAATGACTGCCTCCATCTTTCATCATTAGAATATCAGCTCTACCAGGAGGGAGGATTGTGGATCATTTCCTGATGGAGATCCAGAATCCCAAGTGTAGCTGTTGTGTAGCTCACTCATGCTAATCACTGATAAGTTTTGTTTCCTACTAGGATATCATGGCTGGCTCTCACTGACTTCTGGTGTAGGAGCATGTGACTCATTTGGGCCCTTGAAATTTGACAGGGTGTGACAATGATTAATTATGGGCAGAAACTTTTAAGGAGTAATGTCTCTTTTCTTGACATAGTGCCGGCAATGGTTCTGTCCTGCTCAGAATCTTGGACCAAATTTTGATTATGAAATTCTGAATTGATTAAAATTAACATTGCATAAAAGTTAAGTCCCTTAGTTACACCAGTAGCATTTCAAGTGCTTAGCTGCAACCCATGGCTAGGTACCATTTTTTCACTATCAGAAGGAGACTTTTCCCCTTTATCATGGTTAGAACTCCTGGGCAGAGCTGTTGGAGGCTTTTTCTGCATTAGGAAGCTATAGAACAGCCATTCTTTGTTGTCACCTATAACATAGGTTTGCCATTGTTGCAACATTAGCTTATCCTGACTAATCAATGAAAATCAATCAATTATGATTGAATTTCATGAAGTAGTTGGATAAAGAGAGGGCAAGTAAGAGTTACTAAGAAAGGGAAGCTGCACAAAAAGAAATTTGGATCTGGGAAGTGGGTGAGATCCCTAGGAATGACTAAGTTTATGCGGGGGACCTTTGATGTTGAAGAGGTCTGGAAAAGTCAGGACTCAACCTTGGCACAAAGGATGAGGAAAGAATAACCATAGACCTCACTCTCTTTTGAGTCCTGGAGTTTTGAAGCCATTGTGATTTTTGGAGCACACAGCAATGTCTGCAATCCACACCATCTGCCAAATGGGCACAGCGAACCTATTCCAGAGCATTACCAACTTTCTGAGATCCCAGATGATCTTTGGAAACCAGGCTGCTGTCCTCATTGCCTCAGAAGCTACAAAACCCTCTTTACTAAAGACAGTGAAGACAGTTGCCACCTCCAGTGCACTCCCCTAAGGAAACCATTGCAAGAGAAATAGTCCCTCCACCCTGAGAGCACCACAGCACCTCGTTAATAACAAAAATACAAAACACAACCATTACCCCTACTTCTCAGAAGACATAGTGGAGATAACTTGGATCTAGACCACAGAGTTTCAGGTGTGTCCCTTCCAAAGAGCAAGGGGTATATGATTGGTCCATCATGCACTTCCTGGGTGGAGAAATTAATGAGATTCAGGACTGAGTGTTCATGTAACAAAGCAGGGGGAAGATACAAGCAAGATTTAATAGCCAGAGACTCTGAATCTCAATGTCTATAACAGACCTATGGGACAAGCAGTAAGTACTTGAAATTCATAGAACTGTTGAGATAAAGGGGCTGTTATCAAATTGGAGAAAAGTAGGGGAGGTTCTGTATTGGTTTCTTGAGGGTTCTCATGAAAAAATATTTTCTCATTTATAGGCAAATAGTATTGGATTCTTCAACGAGCCAGTTACCCTAGGACAATAGATGGGAAATGGCCCATTCTTTGATGATCTTTGCAGGTGTTATAGGTTGAGAGATACTTTAAGAGTTCACTCTTGAATACTCTCCAGTTTCATCCTTTAAGCTCCAAGTTGATGAAACATAAAATAACCATTAAAACAAAACAGGGGGAGACAATGTAATATTCTTAAAGTATTTCTAGCTTTTATAATTATTTCATGGATGAGAGAACCATTATCTGATAGTATCCAGAAATGTGAAAATTATTTGTTTCAGACAAGCAACCCTGGTCGCGTTACAGGTTTTGATTAAAATGAAAACTTACCACATTTCAGTTCTTGAAATCTGATAGCTTCATGGGCAATTGATGTCAGCTAGTTCCACGGTTGCATCTCTAATTCCAGAGCTTATAATAATATTTTTGGGGGGAGTCAAAAATGACATAATGCTAGAACTCCTGGAGCTGGCAAACATGATAAAGAGTTTTAGCTGCAGCAGGCGCTCTGCAAAATCCTTTATTAAAAAAAAAATTGCAACGCACATGCTCGGAGTGTGATGGATTGTGCAGAAATTAAGAGTGACACACCATACATTTACAGCATGAAAATTGTTTTCCCTAATTGAAGCAATGGGAATGACCTCCGAACAGAATCTGGCTGGAGCTGGACATGAATGGATACATTCCACAGTGCTCCAGTTGGATTCTTGACCCTGAGTTTTCACAAGAATGCTTGAATTAAACTATGAGATGACAGCAAAAAGCAACTGACATGATTTAATCAAAAGTCCACCTCTTCTGCTATGCCTTAATTTCTATTTCCAATGTCACACATGGATATTTCTCTTCTCTATTTAATGTATAATGTGTAAGGCTGACAGAATAAACTCTATCGGAAGGATGCCTATTGACAGAAAAACTCTAATGAATTCCAGAGTTTATGACTTCTGTATGTCACAAGAATTCAAGACATGGTGTCAATGGTTATATTTATAGTGTGTTTTGTATGTAATATATACATATAATATGCTTCTGTTGTGTGTGTATGTGCAAATATGCTGTGCATATGATATATACATGTGCGTATGTGGTGTTTGTGTGTGTATGTGTTGGATGTCTGTATAAGCATGTATTTTGTGTGTTGGTATGTGTCATATATGTTGTGCTGTGTGTTATATATGTGTGTGTGGTATATGTGGGGTGTGTATTTGTAAGAGTGTATTGTGTTTGTATGTCTATGGTATGTGTGTATATGTAGTATGTATGAATGGAGTACGTGTGTGTTGTGTACATATTCATGGTATATGGGTATGTGTTATCAGTGACTAAGAAGCTCTTGATGAGTGTTCTCTACTAACAGCTACATGACTTCTGGGGAAGACGTTGAAGGGTTTGATTTCTTTTGCACAGTCCTAAGACATCAAAGCAAATCTCTGCTCCCATAAGCCAGCCAGCATAGACCCATACTGATTCTCTAAAGCGTTTGAAAAAGAAAGGTGGCTACTGTGCACAAGTGAACCCCATGTGGAACATAGCTAAACAAAAATAATGTCTTCTACAAAAGCATGGACTTGGTAATCAAATAAGCTTGCTTGTCCCAGATGTTTGCTCATTTCCTGATTGTCAGTCAGGCTTTCCCATACTCAGATCTGGATATCTTCTTTCTCCATTAGCATTATAACACTGACTCCCCAGGAACCAAGCTGGAGACATGCATAGGAGATGACACCTGGTTCACCAGCTTCTCTTTCCCATGATACATTCCATATGTCACTATTATTTCTGAAAGTCAACACTTAGTCTTATTGTTTTACTCTAGTGGTGTGACATCACGGCTGACAGATCCATGATTTCCTGGTTGAATGATCTTGGAGAAATTCCAGAACTCTGTCTTCCATGTAACTGCCCCCATCGTGTGTTGTCTTGAAGATGAGGCTGCCCATGCGAGCAACACTCTGTGAAAGCCGGCTGTGAATATTTACCACTGTCATACCTTTTATCTGCGAGCTGAGATCTGAACTCACTCAGGCTCATGCAAATGACATTTGCAGAATTCTAAGACTGGTAATAAAATATAAAAATAACCAAGGAGTGGCTAGTCATTTATCTCAGGAAGACAGGAGAAATCTTTTTATATTCCCCAATAGTGTAAGAGTTAGGTCAAGAGATGTCAGAGAGGGCTAGACAATGGGATAAGAGAGTTCTGGAAAAATGGCAGATGTAATAGAAGTGTATAGAATAAGAAGAGATGAATGTGCAATTCTAAACACATTCTCGTCTTTGCTCCCTAAACTAATGGTTTCACTGGTTGGGCCAAGAGAAAACTCCCATCTGTGCTTATACATTCTCAAAAGCTTCTGCAGAATCTTTTCTATTTCCACGGATTTACCAATGAGTTAGATATATACTTGTCTGAGAACCTCATCTAACCTTGAATCTATTCAAACTGCTGAAGAATCACAAATGGACTTTATCAGATTCACCACCTTCTTCCACAACCTGGTTAACAGCCATTGTATCACTGTGCCAGTTGGATCCCACGTCCATACCTGGATTCTTCAGACTAGCTCCTGTTCTCCTACCTCAAGTACGGAAGTGAGGAGCAGATATTTGAGTCATGTACAGCTGCCCCTCTTGTGACCTGTACCAACAGTACAAAGCCTTAGGGATTTCTCATCCTACCTTGAGTCTACTCTTAGATGTGAATATTTCCTCCTTATTCAAGACTTCTTGAAAAATTCAAGATTTTTTTTCTTTATGTCTTTGATCAATAGTTCTGCATGAATACTGTATTTGGTGTGATGATGATGATGATGATGATGATATGTTGAATGATTGACATCTGGGGGCCCGAACTTAAGGTGTCTGGGTGAACAGCACACACATGTTCACTTTTCCACTGAGATTTTCACCTCTCACCATCTAAAACAAAGAATTTCAACTCCAACAGCACTCTCAAAGGCTCCTCATTTTTTAGATGAGATTCTGCATTTCCCATACATGGGAAGAAAGATGTGTAGCATAGTTTATGAAGAACAGCCTCTGAAACACACAATGACTCAATTTGTATATATAGCCAGCATCATTTTCTCTGTCTTGAAAATTGTTAGAAATTGTAGGGTGGAGAGAGTAGACCATCTGAAAGAAGACACACATTTATTCATGTCCACAGGAGTTACACTTAAAAGGGTGTTCAAAGCCAAGGTGCACAAAAACCTAGACCTGGAAAACAGCACATCTAGCTTGGAGAATGAGTGGCTCTGCTGTGGATCCATTCAACTTTCCCTGTTTGTCATCGCTTCTCTCATTTGGGCTCATGAAAAAGCCACAAAGTACCCACATGGCAGGGCATGCTGATGGCAGTCAGAACAATTGGACTGAGCACAAGGTCCCCAATGGAGGAGCTAGAGAAAGGATCAAAGGAGCTGAAGGGATTTGCAGACCCATATGAGGAACAACAATATGAACCAACAAATACCCCCAGAGCTCCCAGGGACTAAACCACCAACCAAAGAGTATACATGGAGGGACCAATAGCTCCAGCTGCATATGTAGCAGAGGATGGCCTTGTTGGTCATCAATAGGAGGAGAGACCCTTGGTCCTGAGAAGGCTTGATGCCCCAGTGTAGAGGAATGCCAGGACAGGGAAGCAGGAGTGGGTTGATGAGCAGGGGAATTGGGTACTGGGTAGGGAGTTTTCAGAAGGGAAATAAGGAAAGAGGGTAACATTTGAAATGTAAATAAAGAAAACATCTAATAAAAAAGAACAATTACAAAAAAGGGTTGCCTTGATATATAGGTGATAAAGGGACTCCATGTTGGAGTTTGCAGAGTGGGGAGTGTATGAATGTGCAGTCAGAATCATCTTGGCCCTCTTAGTTTCTCTTGCTAATTCAGAGGAAGGCATAACTGAGGTGTGCCCTCATCAGATCAGCCACTGAGATGTTGCTTTGTGGCTCAAACAGGCCCAGAACCTGGAGGAGCTTGGATATCCACATTAAAGGAAAGGAAACAGGGTCACACTCAGTCAGTCAACTAGGTCAGCGTTTCTCTACCCCACTACTCTTGTGGCTTCCCGACTATTATGTCTTTTTAGCTGGGAGATGTTCTGTGCAAGGGTTTTTTCTTTTTAACAAATTTCTGGCTTTTACCTTTAAGATACTGTAACCACCAACTCTGAACTAGAAAAAAAATTAAAAAATTTTTTTTTACATTTTCTTCTGTACAGCAGTTTGGCTTGTGTATGAGTATACTATGTACATGCCCTGATGTCTGTGTCACTCTGAATTTTGATAACTAAGTAGTCTATAGCTATTGCCAACCACAGGAAAGAAATCACCATTTGTCGTGACTATTAGATCAGACATCTCTCTTTTAGCTGCTTGAAGTTGAAAGCAGCAAGAGAACCTGGAACACACAGGAGGAAATTGAGACCCTGTCTCAAGGTTGAAAGTGAAGACTAGCAACCAAGATCCTCTGACCTCCACAATGTGTGTCATGATGTGCATGCGCCCACAATCACACAACAGCAGGGATTTGTTTATTTGGTTTGGTTTTTTGACACTGGAAGGAGAATCAAATCAACACAGGATCCTTGGCTATGCAGTTTCACAAGTTCTGTACATGGGCCTTGTAGACTCTCATGTGGCAAGCACAGCCTTGAGACATCGTATCTGCCTCAAGACACGGTGGTATAAAAGATTTCATTAGTATTTTAAATCCTTTTAAAGAATACAAGATTTTAATTTTGGAGCATATCAGCTTACATTCATCAGAGAATTCATATATATATAAATATATAATACACACACACACACACACACACAAATACCAACAAGTTACAGCTATATATCATGACAGAGCTGGCAGTGTATTCAAATTAGAAATGCGTTACATAACAAATGAAAACATAAATAAGTATATCCCTCATGGTATCCTTTTGGGGGATTATAATAAATTGGAAAAAAAAAGAAGTACATAGAGTGGGAGTTAGATAGATAGTACATTCTATCTGACAAAATACAATACCATGTATGGATTTACTAGGATGTGTAACTCACTGATGTTCTCATTAATCTGGATTTAAAAACGTCTTGATGGAAGAGGCAGGGGAAAACACACAGGATCCTCATTGGCATTAACTGCGTGATACAGCAGCATGAAAGATGTGGTGTGGCAAGCTTTCAATCAAAATCTTTACGCTGTTTGGTACCAGTCATCCTTTCTGTCTGAGTCAGCTACTGCTCATCAACTTAGCTGGGAGAGATGGTACGGTGAGAGGCAAAGGATGAGCCAATGAGGTCAAGGGTGTTTCTTTTAAATTTACTGGCATATTCTAGCCAATAAAAGATAATCACCAAGTCACACTGTTTTTATGAAAGCAAACTGATCACTAAATGATTCGGTAGGTCAGGGTAATGGTTAGTTAGATAAGTGTAGTTCTTCTGTCCCGGTAGAAGAACACTTAAATCACCTCAATGTTGTACTTAGATTGTACAATTTAACCAACAATTAGAAGTTCTGTTAGGTCCAATCATCACACTGGCTTTCCCATTCAAAAAGCAAGGGGATTTTCTACTCCACTTGCGATTATTCTAAAATGCCTGATAACTCTTTTATTCTACAGTGTGTTTTTAGCTCTCTTTCATGGTAAAAACAAAAGCTTTCTATTTAATTTAACAAAATGGTGGATTCTTTAACTCTTTGTGTGTTTGCTTCCTCATACAAGACAAGAATCATTGTGCTATATATAAATTCACAGATACTCTTAGAGTATCCAGAAGATCTGTCTAGGGTCAAGTCAGATATGGCCCGAGCACTAATAGTGGGCCGTGGACATGGGATCCTTACCCCCAACACTAAGAGTGGGCCATGGACATGGGATCCTTACCCCCAGCACTAAGAGTGGGCAGTGGACATGGATCCTTACCCCAACACTAAGAGTGGGCAGTGGACATGGATCCTTACCCCCAACACTAAGAGTGGGCAGTGGACATGGATCCTTACCCCCAGCACTAAGAGTGGGCAGTGGACATGGATCCTTACCCCAGCACTAAGAGTGGGCC
>LR750485.1:312991-463406 GCA_902729485.2 Mus minutoides
CCCCAGCACTAAGAGTGGGCCATGGACATGGATCCTTACCCCAGCACTAAGAGTGGGCCGTGGACATGGGATCCTTACCCCAGCACTAAGAGTGGGCAGTGGACATGGATCCTTACCCCAGCACTAAGAGTGGGCCGTGGACATGGGATCCTTACCCCTTAAGAAGAAGCTACTTTCAACTGATATTTTTTTGGCAAAGGAAAAATCCAGTTTTTTCCAATGGAGTGTCATTAGGTTTGTGGGCAGGCCTCATGCCAAGAAGTAGTTGGCTAACACAAATCAAACTATTTGTGTGTGTGTGTGTGTGTGTGTGTGTGTGTGATCACCTAGATCAAGCATCCACAAGAGTGAGAGGAAGAACACAAGAACATAGAGTTTGGTGGGGAGGGTAGTTTAGGGAGCAACTGGGAGGAGCTGGGGGAAACAAAAATATTTAAGTAAAAAACAATATTGTGTTGAAATGCTTTTCTTTCTATAGAACAGACAAACAATTATGCTTCCACTCATAGTAAAAGTGTCCATTCCTGTCTTGTGTTATCTTTGGGATGTTGGTCCAAGACACCCTTCTATCCTCAGAATTCACAATATGAGATCACACAAATTCCCTAAATAAAGTGTCCACATTGTTTGCATATAACTCATTCACACATGTAAATTACCTTCTGATTACTTATGTCATACAACATAAATGCTACAGAAATAATTGTGCTAGAAAAACCACCTGCATATATTCATTCAAGAAATATATTTTTAAGCATTTTTGGTCTCCATCAGACTGAATCCATTGTGGATAAGTTATAATAACTATAAGAGCACGTATTGCAAAACCATTCCATTCCAAATGGAAGCAATCTACAGATGAATAGACAGCCACTGTGGTAAGAGTGAAACACTATTCAGCCATAGAAAAAATGTGCTCCTGTCATTTTTGGCAACAGCTACAAACCATTATTTTAAGCCAAATCCAGAAATACATGTACCACATGAACTCATTCCTTTGTGGAAACTGAAAATGCTGATCTCATTGAAGCTCATATAAGATAGTGAACAGAGTATCAGGGAAGATGGTAGAGACAGGGAAAATGGTGATCAATGAGAGTTAAGTTAGATAGGAACAAGAGACTTCAGTGTGCTGGAGCACAGGAGGATGATATTACTTTTTTCTATAAGGTGTCTATCACAATGCACTGTATATCTAAAAAACTAGAAAAAATAATTTTGAAGTCATTAACCATAAATAATAAATGTTAGTAGACAAATATATTTATTCTGATTTAAGCATTATGAAATATATATAGTATATAACACACACACACACACACACACACACACACACACACATATATATATATATATATATATATATATATATATATATATACATATATCCAAATATATTATTACATGGTGCCTCAATAGGTAAATTTTTACATTTTTATGTATTATTTAAAAATAAAAGAGAAAAAATTCATCTTATAAATTGATGCCTAAGCCAGACTCTCCTTTTGTAAAGTATGTTAGTTAAATTAGATGTTTCACTACTTAAACAACACGGGAGACAAAAACAAGTGTAAGCTGTATAGGAGATTAAGTCACTTGCCTAAATGAATTGAGATGCTCAATTGCAGAACTAGTCTATGACTCTGGCAGTCTGGCCCCGGACAGGCACTTTCAATCATTACACTATAGTATATAGCCCATCATAGCCCCAAAAGCAGGAGGAAATGAATGAGAAGAGAGAAAAGAACAAACGACAAAAAGATGATATTTATCGCTACTCTAGTCAGAAAAGCAAGGAAACAGAATCAGCTTATATGTCCATCAATAGACGAATGGATAAAGCAATCGTGATGCATATACACAATGGAGCTTTACTCAGTCATAAAGAAAAATGTAATTACGCAACTCTCAGACCCAGTAACACAGACACCATGGACTCTCTTCTACACGGGTCTTAGCTTATACTCTTTCATACATGGAAATCTACACAGTACTGAGTGAGGATAGATGGCCAGAAAGAAAAAAAAAATCAACTTTCAATAGAATATCACTCTATAATTAAATCCCAGTAAATGTTAATGATGCTATATTTAAAACCTAAAATGCCATGATAGATTGGATTAGCATCTGGCTACTTGTGAGATAGTTAAAACTGCTGATTACATTCTGCCAGGAATTGCTGCTCAGATTTTTTTGCAGATGAATTTCCTCTTCCGATCAGTAAGGCTACTGAAAATGTGGCATCTGCCTGTGCACCTTACCGCCTTACTGCCACCCAGCATTGCAATTATTTGATGTCAATGTCTTTCGACTTTTATTAGTTCTCATTACATACATTTAAATCTGCTGAAAGAAAGGAAGAGAATGAATAGGAACGTATAGTCATTGAACACTGCTGACTAATTGAGTGAAATACAATAGTTACAGCAGGAACAGCCTTCTCACACACAGGAAGGATCTCCCCTGCCACAGGATGTAATGTGTCTGGGTGATTATATGTGGAATGGTTATTAAGTGGTGATCCTATTTATTGATTGATTTCCCAAATGTGAGCTAGCATACAAAGCAATGGGCTCCATCCTGGCATTTTCATATACAAGTTATTATGCTTCATTGTTACTTGCTTTAAAATAGCAATCCTGAAGGACTCTTTGTGACATGCAGTCAGAGCAGCAAGGTCACCGTGCTGTAATGTTTAGTGAAGAAAAAGGCAAATGCCAAACAGCACAGAGCAGAGCTGGTTCAGAGGAATTGCTAAAGGAAACATTACAGGTAGTACTCATAAGCTTAATTTTAAAAGGACTACAAGTCACATTTAATAAGTGGTTAATAAATGTATGAAGTTAATTTTTAATAATAATAACTAATCTTATTTCAATGCTCACTGGAGTTAAATTTTAAATGAGTTATTTCAAATTTTCATAGTCAATCTTCTAAATATGACGTGCATATTCTTATAATACATCTCCTAAACAGGCTATTCAAATCTCAAAGGGTTTGTAACTAAATGTAGGTAGTAGCTTCTGCCTTAGACAGTGCTGTTTAAAATTTCTACTATAGTTTTAAAGTGTTTTGCATGTACTTATTTATTTACCTATTTATTTTTAAAATATATTTGGATGAAATTCAAATTATTTTAAAATTTCATTCATTTACTTATTTATATGTGCTTTTGTGTGTGTGATTGTACATATGACATAGCAATTTATGTTCCAGACAGAGGACAACTTGTGAGAGTTGGTTCTCTCCTTCTACTGTATGCTTCTGGCACTGAACTTAGGTCATTAGGTTTGGCAATAAGCACTTTTAACCACTGAGACATCTGACCAGGGCCAATGTTCTTGCTACCCCAGTCAGTTGGTGAGCTCTTCCACCTGTCTCTCTCTGTTTATCTGCATGAGGAAATGGCTGGTAGAGAATGTACTAGCATGTATTAGTTACCTCTGTCTTCTAGTTGAAAGGATTATATGTACTTTCCCCTCACTCTTAAAAAGTTCATGGTTTACTACTTTTACAATTTTAAAGATATTTAAATCACTCGTATTCGTAATTAAGTTAATGAAACTCATATAAAACATATAATGAACTTAAATGAAAAAAAACTATGAAAAATGAATAAAACCACCTTTGAGGCACAGGAAAGGAACAAACATGCAGCATCCCTAAGTGATGTGGAAAGAAAGCAGCAGCCAAGACACTGGGGAAGTTGAGAAGAGAACCAAAAGACACACCTCTCACATGGGCAAGATAGCTAGGGCCTCTAAGTTCTGGTAATGGAAAATAAGCTTTCTGAGAGAAACTGTCCCATGAAGAAGAATGAGAACTACAGGATAATTATCAAATGAATGAATGAATGAATAAATAGAGATACTGTACATAGTAGGAAATTGCCAGAGCTAAATGAGATGGTGAGTTTAGAATTCAGAGAACCACGCAGACAATAGAAGCTATACCAGGTGCAGGTTAGAAAATGAGAATCGAGCAGACGGTGGAAGCACTGGTGGAGGGTGAAGATTGGGGTACAGGGAGCCAAGCATACTATAGACACTGAGGGGGAGTACAGTTTAGAGTACAAAGACCCAAGCAGAGTATGGAAGCACTAGAGAGTGCAGCTTAGAGTACAGAAAATCAAACACACCATGGATGATATTGAGGGCAGTTTAGAATAAAGAGAACCAAGCAGACTATGCGAGTTATAGGGGCTGCCTCTTGGAATACAGAAAACTACTTAAGCAATGGAAGCTATGGGAGGGTAGCTTAGAATATAGGGAATTAAGTAGAAAATGGAGTGCCCATTAGCATGTGCATGTGCACATGTGCGTACACATGAACACACACAGATGCACATGCACATACAAGCATGTGCACACACGCATACACATGTGTGCACATATAGGCACATCATTTTCCAAGTCTATGTGAACCAGTAAGGCACTAGGAAGAAGTCATAGACCAGGAAAGCATTCACATTGGTAAAATCAGCACTTTATTTTGGGATGGCAGAAACACACCATCAGGTGATGGCTAGTGTTGATTGTTATCTTAGGAGAATCTAGGAATAATTTGGGAGATGATTAAAGGCTCTGGGCGTGCTTTTGAGGCACTATCTTGAGTGCCTTTCCCCTGGTTGGAATACTAGACTGTGTAAGCAGAAGAAGGGTACTGAGAGCTGGAGCCACTGTTTGCTGTTTCCTGGCTGTGGACATGATGTGAGCAGGTGCCCCAGTGCTACCACCTCCATGGCATCCTCACCGTGATGGACTGCACAGTGAAATGTGAGCCAGAATGATCTCTAAGTCACCTTTGTCAGGGCATTTCATCACAGTAACAGGAAAAGAAACTGAGATGGTCTCCTGAGCTCCCATTCTCCAAAACACTGAAGGTAAATAAAGTCAAAGGAGACACAGTGGCAGAGAACAACAAATAATGGGCAAAAAAATCAGCAAAACCAGAACAATTTTATTATAAAAACAAACGGAACCCTTGTGTCAGGGTGAATGTGAAGACAGGTAGCCCAAGGATTGGGGGAATTCTTCATTACAGCAAGAATGACACTTCGTTCTAAATACAGGATTTGGAGTGATGAAACCATGTTTAATAATTTTATTTTAATAAGTTTAATAACATGGCCAAAAGTTTTAGAGATGCAAATGACTAAAGTTAACACTTAAAAGCAATTACACAATCTCTCTCTCTCTCTCTCTCTCTCTCTCTCTTCCTACTAAAGAGATTTTTTTTTTTGCAAAGATGCTTCAGGTCTACTTTTATTGTTCTGAGTTGCCAAGCAGATAATGAAGAAATAACAGCAACATAGAAGCCACCAGATGATAAAGAAATGATGGACACTTCCCAACTTATTTATCTGATCATTACCCTAATTCCAAAATCCCATAAAGGCATCAAAAGAAAGAAATCTACATTTGAGTATCACTTATAACAAAAGACCCTCAAATATCTGAAGAAATATTATTAAATCAGACCCAGATGTGTATTAAACAGTAATATATAATAGTCGAGTGGTATTTGTCTCAGAAATTCATGGTTGAATTAACATTTAAAAGTTGATATAAGTTGCTAGACTAATAGAATAAAAGAAAAGGACAGGTGATTATCTAAATAAGTGTAGAAGTATTTCTGAACTTAACCCAAGGCCTATTCATTACATGAATTAAATTCTCACCCATTATAAACCATTGTTCATTGAAGAGAATTCTTTTAACTTGTAAAAGGGTATCATGAAAAAAAATCTAGGTTTTAATCAATGAGTTGAAAATGCTTAGTGATGAATTAAAATGAAGACAACTTGCTGATATATGATATTGCAAAAGCAGTATGAAGAATGAATTAAGTAGGTATAAACACAGATTTCCAAATAGAAACTGAGCACCTTAAGAGTCTCGAGCAAAAATGGAAAATCAAACCTGAAGCTGGCAGAAAGACAGGGATGAAAAGGCAGAAGTTAGGATGGATGACGGAAGATAAAACCAGAGCAAAAAATGAAGGCAACGAATTGCCCTCAGAAAGAACTAGGAAGACTGACAAAACTTGAGCCAGATTCTTCCACCCATCCCTGCCATGTGTGCTCTGCTCCTATCATAAAGTAGAAACTCTTGACTTTCACCACCAACTTCTCTGTCCCAAGACCTGCCTGAGGACCACGTGTCCTGTGCTTGGTCCCTCTTTTAAGACTCTAGAAAGGAACATAGCCCTTCAAACACCGGATGCCTACAGAGACCTATGGTAAGTTTCTTTTTTTTTTTCCACATTTTTTTCTTACCCAAGCAACGTGATGGTTCATAGTTTTGTGTTGAAGTTAGTTTTTTTTTTTTTTCATATTTTTTTTTTACCCAAGCAACGTGATGTTTCATAGTTTTGTGTTGAAGTTCGTAGTCTCATGAAGTCTCATTTTCAATAATTTATTTGTTTTTAATTTTGTTGGCTGTGCTTCTGTTATCATATCCTGACTAACCCCATATCCTACCCTGAATCTAACGCCGGGGAACTTTTTCCTTATAGTTTTCCTCCACTAAGCTTTTTATGGTTTCAGCATCTTACACTGAAGAAACCATTCTATCCCTTCTGAGTATTCTTCACGTGTTTATCAAAGATGAGCTGACCATATAAATTTTGGTTCATATCTATGCTTATCCTTCTGTTTTAATGGTCTTCTTTTGTACCAGTAGCATACTATTCCAATTACTACAGCTTTGTTATATAGCTTGAGAGCAGGTATTATAATGTCCCCAACTTATTTGATTTCTTTCAAAAATTGTTATAGTTTCTGGGGTCTATTGTATCATGGTTTCACAAGAATTTTTCTTTTTGGATTTTTTTCTCGCTACTGTGAAAAATATCATTGAAATATGATAAAAATCACATTGAACATCTGGATTGCTTGAACAGTATGGACATTTAAATAATACTAATTATTCTACCCCACAAATGTGAGATAGTTTTCAATTATGTGTTCTTTCCCATCTCATTAACATTCATAATTCAGAGTGGATAGATTTTTACCTCCTTGATTAAATTTATTAAAAAATACTGTGTTACTTTTGATGTATTATGTGATTACTTTCTTAATTTCTTTGAAAGATAATTTGTGAATGTTGATTTTATGCCCTGTACCTTTATCAATTCATTCCTAAAACCAGGTATTAAAAGAAAAATTAATATCAAACTTCTCCAAAAGTTGAAGAGGAGGGGAAAGTGTGCAACTTTAATTTTTCAGGAATATCCAGTCTCTATAAGGAAGCCAGAAAGATTCTATACAAGAAAAGTATTGGCCACTATCATTGATGAGAACATTAATACAATTCAAAAGTTAATTAATTAATGCAAAAGTTCTCAACAAGATTAATTCAGCAGTACATTATATGGCTCATGGGAGAACAGTGTAACATATACCATCAACAAATGTGATAATCTAGTTTGTATCTTCATTCCAATGAAGCATTATTAACAGCAGTTGAAATGTAGAAACCCCAAATATCTATTGATGAATTGAAAAGAAAATGTGATATGTCTGATATATATATATATATATATATATATATATATATATATATATATATATATATACATATGCATATACATAGAATGGATTATTGTTCAGTCACAAAAAGAAAAAATATCCTGTTACATGTTACTATAAAATATATGAACTTGAAGGTCATCATGCTGAATGAAATAAGTCAGACGTGAGAATACAAACAACCAAATACCTGCAGCATCCCCAAAGTCAAAACTCCAGAAGCAGAGAGAGGTCATCAGGACCTATGAGTGGGGAATGGAAAGATATGTCTCAAAGGGCACCAATTTCTAGATATAATATGAGTAAATTCTTGGGTCTAATTTACAGTATGCTTTCTATATATTATATATGGAAAGCCATTCATGGTAAAACCCCTGTAGGATCACTAAAGAAGTAAGAATCAAAATTAAGTGATGTGTTGTCCTGTTCAATATGCAAGGGTAAAGCCTGATAATCATGCTCAAAAGAGAGGGGCAGAAAATGCACATTTTTACAAATGGGTAGTTTGGTAGTATGTAAATTGATACACACTTGACTGTGAAGATATGAAGATTAGAGAGACACAGTTGATTTAGGAGTGCATATGCCTATGTTAAGTAATATACATGTATTGACATGCATTCATATGGGTGCACATGTATGCACATATACATATACACACATACACACAAATCACTACATAACACTGTGACTAAAGTAGGAAATCCCAGAATAACTTACAATAGTGCAATTGATATTGGATTGTGGAATAGTAATGGCTAGTTTTTGAAGCTTTTGTGTATATAGATTAATTTAAATGTGTAACAATAATGAATTAATTTCATATACATAAACAGAAAACTCTTCTTCTCAAGCCTTACTCTAATAAGAAAAGCTTGTTTCCAAGCACTCTGTACCTGGTACATTACACAGCACAGCATTACAATAACCCACAGCAGCTGAGAGATGGCTCAGTGAAGTACTTGCAGTGCAAGCAGGAAGGATCTCAATTCAGATCCTTAGAACCCACACGAACATGTATGTAGTAGTGCATGTCTACAATCCTAGTGCTCTCTGGTGAGGTGGGAGGTGGAGACAAGAGTATCTTGGAGTTTGTGGGCCAACTAGCCTTAGATATGCAGTGGCCAGCAGGAGATGATCCCTTCTATAGAAGGATAGAATCAACATTTAAGGTTGTCTTCTGATCACCACACATGGACTGTGATATGTTCTTACATGCATATACTCCAAATACACATAAAGGTTAAGAATAAAAAAAAACTTAAGAAATTACATGAACATTACATACATGATCATATAAGTATACAAAGTCTAGGAAGACATTCTCAAATAGAACAAATACTTAAAGCTAAGAAAAGCACATGGCCCTAATATTTCATTTTCTTGTCTTGTGTTTTCTGAAAATTCATCAATGGAAAATATGGCATTTGTAACAATCATTTTGCATCACATGGTTTGATATCAAAGATGATTGTGGCCTGGTAGAAGAAAAAAAAAACAGGTAAGTTATCCTTCCTGAGATAACCCAGCTAAATAGACCCAGATTCTGGGCAAAAAGTCAGAACAAGTATTTGAAAAAAACAAAACAAAACACTTTTCTAGGAAAGTTTGGAAGAAAAGTTAATGAAGAGAGTTAAGCACATTCATGTAGGGAGTGTTTCCAAGTTGAACAGATATTTTCCCCTTTATTTTTGAGATAATTTAATTACATCATTTCTCATCCCTTTTCTACCCTCAAACTCCCCCATATACCTCTCCTTGTTCTCTTTCAAATTTATGGTCTCTTTTTTTTCATTAGTCATTACATATATGTATTAACATATATACTTATACATAAAACCACACAGATGCACACACAGGCACATACATCCACATGCACACATAGATACACATCATGTATTTGCATATATGTGCATATATATATATATTCATGAAAGTAAGTCTTTTATTTTATGACTTAAGAAAAATTAGCATGGACATAAATAATAATTCTAAACAATTATTAATGTGATCACAAAAGAATGTGTCTGTTGCCTGCAGACAGAGGTCAGAAAAGACATCAGATCCCCTGGAACTGGAGTACAGATGGTGGTGAGCCTCCATGTGTGGGTTGGGAATGGAACCCAGGACTCACCCTGGCACCTCAAATCACTGCAGCACTAGGCACATTATCTTCCACTGAGGCCAGACTAGGCAGACCAATTAGGAGAACAGAATTCACATGCAGAAAACAGAGTCAGGGTAAGCTCCTGCTCTAGTTGTTGGGGAACCCACTTAAAGACCAAGCTGCATATATACTACATATATGCCTAGGTCCAGCCCTTGTATGCTCTTTGGTTGGTGGTTCAATCTCTGGGATCCCCAAACAGTACAGGTTAGTTGACTCTGTTGGTCTTTTTGTAGAGTCCCTAACCCCTCTGGGATCTTCAATCCTTCCCCTAACTTTTTCACCACAAGACTTCCAGAGCTGTCTAATGTTTGGCTGTAGGTCTCTGCATCTGTTTCAGTTAACCTGGGATGGAAAGGCTTCAGGAATTCTACAAGAGTGACTTTAGCTGAAACTTCTAGCAGTGGGATATCTGGAGCCTGAAGTAGCCACCTCCTGTAGCCAAGCAGGACTCCCAGTATAAGGATATGGATACCAAATCACCCACAAGACCTTTGACCCAAAATTCTTTCTGCCTATAAGAAATTCAGGGACAAAGATGTTACCAAAACTGAGGGAATGGCCAACCCATGACTGACCCAACTTGAGATCCATCCCATGGGCAAGAACCAAAACCTGACACTATAATGATTCTCTTTTATGTTTGCAGACAGTAGCGTAGCATAATTGTCCTTCGTGAGGCTCCATCCAGAAGCCAATGGAAACAGATGCAGAGACTCACAGCCAAACATTAGATAGAGGCCAGGAAGCCTTGTTGAGGAAGAGTTGGAGGAAGGATTAAGGAACCTGAAGGAGATAGGGACTCCACAAAAAGACTGACAAGAGTCAATTAACCTATATCCTTGGGGGCTCCCAGAGACTGAAAATCTCTTAAGAGATTATTTTTACTTTTTTATTTTTACAATAAAATTAATCCTTAGAAGGCAGAGTAGACTAATAGGAGCCCAGAGTAAGTTTATGTTAGAAAGCACTTTCCCTTTGTCTTTTCTAGAAGTTTGAATGTACAGCAGTTTTAATCTAATTCAATGGTTGAATATTTTTTCTTCTCACCTGTAGTTACAGTAGGTTGCTGTCCTACTTAAGGTTTTACTACTGTGAAGAGACACCATGACCAAGGCAACTCTTATAAGGAACAACATTTAATTAAGCCTGGCTTATAAGTTCAGTCCATTATCATCAAGTCAAGAACATGACAGCATCTAGGCAGGCATGGCACTAGAGAAGCTGAGAATTCTACATCTTGTTTCAAAAGCAAACAGAAGACTGGCTTCCAGGCAGCTAGGATGATGATCCTAATGCCCACACCCACAGTCACATATTTCCTCCAACAAGTCCACCCCTCCTAACAGTGCCACTCCCTGGGCCAAGCGTATTCAAACCACCACAGTTACATACCATAGAGTCAGCACTGTTTTTTTTTTTTTTTCCTAGCAGATTTACTGATTTAGATAAATAATTTAAAAATATTCTATGTGTAATGATGATTTGTTCTCAGTAAAAAAAATTGACTAGAAAAAGAGAATATAGGGCTGTAGAATTTGGTTAGCCATTACTGTTTTAGTATTCCTACATCAACTCATATAAACAGTTTTGTCTAACACCTGTATACTCAGCTGAAAGAGAAATAGACATTTAAAACATCTATAACATCTATAAAACAGCAATAAGCACAGAGGCCTTGTGGATGGGGCCTGTTTTTTTCATGGGACCAAAGAGCAGGTGTTTATGAATAGGGGCAGATTCAGGGATAGATTTTTAGATCAGGCCTTCAAATTCTATTGCTTTCACAAGGAGATGGCTCTCTGGAGGGAGCCAGTTCTGTTCTCCACAGATGCAAACTCCTGGCAGTGTTTTCAAATGCTATGGAGCACTGTTTTGTGGAGTTTGTTTAGAAGGCAGCATCACCTAGAGACGTGTCATTTACACAGTCAGCTGTTGGTATCCATGGTTCCAGGACCCCATAGATACTAAAATCCTAAAAAAAAAATCTCTTTTAAAATGGCACAGCATTTACATACAACAAAGTCCTCTTATAGCCTTTAACTAACCTCTAGCTGATTTATAGTACCTGTACATGTTACTTGTATAATATACAATTGTTATGCTCCATTGCAGAGGGAATTATGACAGTAAAGTACATCTGTACAGTCTCGGTCCTATTGTATTTCCCCTCCAAGTATTTTGTGTATGGACACTTATGTGTGTGTGTGTGTGTGTGTGTGTGTGTGTGTGTGTGTGTGTACATGAAGTCCAGATTTTGACACTGGCTGTCTTCTTCAATCACTCTCCAGCATATTGTTTATTTGGGTCTCCCACGGAACCTGGTGCTCACTGATTTACATTGCCTGGGCTAACCAGAAAGTCCCCAGAGTCCCCCCATTTCTCCCCACCTCTGTGCTCCCAGCCCTCAGGTGTCAGCACACAATACCTTGTTAGCTTTTATGTGAGTGGTGCAAATTCAAATACCTCACCCCTGCTTAAACAGCAGAGCAGGCACCTGGCCCATGGAGCCATTTACCAGCCATAACTCACAAGTATTTTTGATCTGTGGTTGAATTGGTTAGTTTAGAAACTGTGGATTTGGACACTAGCCAGCTATACTTTAAAGAGTAAAGACCAGTCCCCAATCCCATGAATGACAAATAACTCAGTTACACTAGAAAAGTCAGTCAGTTTAAGATGGCTACACACACACACACACACACACACACACACACACACACACACCAACCAAAAACAAAACCACAGTAGGAGTTTGAAGGCTGGCCTCAGCCTCTGAGCTTCTCGGTGTTTTATCAAATTTACAGAACCCCTAAAGTTTCCTCAATTCCTATCTCTGTCTACTTTTTAACACTTTAAAGAACACAACCACTAATATGTGGTAGTAATAGCATGTGTGTATGCATGCATGTGTGTGTGGGTGTATTTGTTTGTGTGTGTATCTGTATGTATTTGTTTGTGTATATATATATATATATGTGTTTGTTTGTGTGTGTATATGTGTGTGTATGTGTGTGTGTATATGTGTTTGTGTGTCTGTGTATATGTGTGTTTGTGTGTGTTATATGTGTGTTTGTGTGTGTGTGTGTATGTGTGCATGTATGCGTGCATCAGTGTCAGGGGCTCTAAACAACTCAAATCCTGATTTGACCAGGAGAGGCTATGTAACTACGAGCATTCATCAAATCTCTCAGTTCCCAGTTTAAATCTGCAAAACAGCCATGACACAGGTATGTGTGTGTGTGTGTGTGTGTGTGTGTGAGACATGTGAGTCCTCATATATTTCATTGTAGAAATGTGAGTGCCACACCCCACATATGGAAGTCACAGGCCAACCTCAGGTTTTCACTTTCCATTTTGTTTGAGATAATCACTTAGCTGTTCACCACTGTATGTAACAGGCTTAGCTAGCATGCAAACTTCTGGGGATTCACCTGCCTCCTCTTCTAATTTCCCTTCAAAACACCAGGATTACAGGTCCCTGAGCCACTCCCTCATGGGCTCTGGAGACAGGTCACCTGATAACAATGGCAAATACTTGGTTTACTAAGCCATCTTTCTATTCCTCATGACCCACATTTTCAGCCTGAAATAAACAAATGTGTGTTGCATATTTCATGTCCCGATACTCCGTTGTCTATTTATCCAGTTCCCGTCACCATCTTTGACAGAAGAAAGACACTTTCAAAGAAAATAGCGGTGGTAGTAAAAGCTTGCTTATTTGCATGTCAAGCATTTCTGTACCCCCATCAATGTCCCATGAGATAGATGCTCATCCTCCCCAGAGTGCTTATCATAAAAGTGAGTCCAGAAGGACACAGAAGCACAAAGTCCAACCGCACTCCATACCTAACTTATCGTGGCACTCAGGGTTCAACCAACTATCTTTTTATGTCTTTCTACTTATCTGCATTCGCAAGACATTGTGCATATGTTACATATTTAAACTAAAGAACTACCCCACGAAGACAAAGCTTTAATTTTCCTCTCCCGATCTTTACTGAGGTGACTGGTTTGGTGGCACATAAAGCTGGTTGCTCAGACTATCGGGATAATTATAAGCCTCCAAGGTACTGGCAAATGTTGAAGTTTGTCACAAAGTGAAACATTATAAAAGCGGTTGCTATTAATTTTTAAAATAAGTGCTGGGTCCCCAAGCTGCCAGCACAATGCTACATATATATTCTGCCTAATTTGATGGGGATGAACTTCAAAAACAGATGAAGTCTTTTTAGTTTTTCACCTCAAACAAAGACAATTAGCTTGAAATATGGGGAAAGAGAATAAATCACAAGCACTGTTATTTCAAAGACATTTCCTTTCACTTGATTCTGATTTGCCCGATGCCTCAATTCATAAAGAGCAATGTTCCATATGTATGCTAGTTTTGCACATTTTGCTTAGAAATACCGTTCTTATGATATAGCTCCTGGATGGTAATTCCTAAGGCTTCACCGGCTCTCAGTTGACAGCTATTAGTGGTGGGTTGCAGTCTCATGTGTATACACAATAAAGTGCAGATGTGGTAGCAGGTCAAAGTTGAAATAGGGAATTTTTCTTTCTAAGATTAGGAAAAGGACCCAGTTAAATTCCCTACTGCAGTTGAAGAGCAAGAACCCCACAAGGTCCTGTGTCTTGAATTCTGTGAGAACTTGGACACTTAGTAACTGTGGTATCAATGAAGCATGCCTGTCTGATGGTTTTAGCTAACACTTATTAACAACATAGACATCTGGGTGATGTATGCATAAATGAAGTAAACGTTGGTTATTGACACTCAAAACTCACCATCAAGAACTACCGTTTTTAATATCATTTCATTCCTAATAACACACCTGTCTTGGCTTGCATAAGAGGGCCCTAAACAGGGACCAGTGTGTATCTGTTTTATGGCTTTGTCCAATCAGCCACGCATCGTATCCTTCTCTAAGTGTTCACTCTAAGTTAACATTTATTTTGGTCATTAAAGAACTAGTCCTAACACTATTCACATATTTCAGTTCACTGATGAGGATCAGTAAGAAAAGGCTGAATTGGGTAATTCTCTTTTACCAGTTCTATTAGGTTTTCAAGACACCCACTGGCACAGTATTGGCATTTGGGTACCTTAGTGGACAAGAAAGGGAGAGAGATTGTATCTGCTTTGGAAGCTTACCCACCTTATCCAAATCATAGACTTTCACCAAATGTCTTTTAATAAAACATTTCTAATCCTGGCCAAACTGCCGGAAAGAAATTTGTAATGAAAGGTTGCCTTTGTATCACTTCCCATTTTTTTAAAAACCTCATTACTATGACAAAAAGCATATTAGTGTCTGAACATTTCATCAGTTCTGAGTACTGTAGCTGTAGGCAGTTCACAAAATGGAAATTGGTGACGGCTTGGGATCCTCATTTGCATGTGTACCATGCCCACAATTGTTGAATTTGAATTGCAATTTCACATTTCTTAGTCACATCTTCCACATGGTCAACTGGCAGAGGTGAGGTAGCTTGGTTGTTGGTGGTGAAGGGATTGTTTAGGACTCTTAAAGAGCTCACGGGGGGCTTCTCTTGCAATGGGTAAAATGAAAACACTGTGAAATATTGAATTATTCTAAAATAATATGCCCTATATTCTCTTCAACCGTTATGCATATCCCACTTTCAGGAATTCATTTTGGGGCTGCACTGAATATATTATCTCCCTGTACTGAACAGATATAGGAATCATACTTAATATCTTATTAGACCTTTAGTATTGGAAATACATGTTCTGTAGTGAAATAGATTTGTGATTGTGATAACAACTTAGAGCAACACATCTCCCCCTCTTCCTCCTTCACAGATCGGATAGCCTAAGCAGCTTTTAAAGAGTTGGTGGCACAGAACAGATGTTTAATAAATAGGACACAAGATGAAAAAAAACGATAAGTAGTATAGCAGGTTCTCTTAGCCTTAGTACTGTAGACATTGTGGGTCAAGTGATTCTGTGGTGTGGATATGTCCCAAGCAAGGTACAATATTTAGAAATATGCCTTCCCTCCACCCAGTAGATGCCAGTATCACCTTTCTGTAGCCATAACACATCCCCACAAAGTCACCAGACACAATTAAATGGCATCTGTGACCATTCACAGTTTGACCCATTGTTATGGATTACCAGCATAAGAGAAGACTCCCAGGACAACACCTGGCTCACAATCTACATTAAATAAACATTTATGCCCCGCTCAAAGCATTGCCATTGCTGAAAACTGTATTGGAAGCTGAATTTTAAAGATGACCTTCAGATGGATAAAGCTCACACTAGGGATTTCTCAGTAAAAGGACAGTTTGATGATCTTCAGGCCTTGTAAGGTTAGGTAATTATTTTCTCCTTCAGAATGGCTATCTGAGTATGGGCATAAAAACATTAATTTGGTTTCAAGCATCCTTAGTGAAATCAGGCCCTTAATTTTTTAAAAATGTTACATGTTATAATTTATCAGCATGATTCCCATTAAATCAGTGAGGAGTCAATGAATAAATCCATACACAAGACTTGGAAACATAACCTTGACTGCAATCCACTTGTTATATTCATGAGGATTATAATGACTGCCTGCACATAGACACATTCCTCTCTTTCTTCTCTTTTAAAAATTTAAAGACATGCATACTTAGCTAACAGAGCTCACTTTGTTTCCTATTTGAAAGCAAATAGGGAAATGAGATTACAAAGTTACCATTGAGAATGTCACCTTTACTTCATGATGGAGCAGCAACTACTGCTGTAGCATCAAGGAGACAATGGACATTCCTGGGATCCGGAGATGAAGCTGATGACTTGGAGAAGAGAGAGAAAAACCCCTTAGCTTTCTTCAATCAGCTGGATGTGTGAGAATTTCCTCAGAGAAGTATATATGCATTTTGAAGCCTGTATTGTGCCTGGGCTTCAAAATACTTGAGAGCTTTAGTAAGACAGATCAACAGAATGAAAAACCAACAGGAAATTCAACCCTGTATCTTACATTCTACCACAACAACAGCTATGGCGGCTCTAAGGGATATGCCACGAACGCTATCAGCAGCAGCTGCCACCACAAAACAAAACTGGCTTCCAGTCCATGCCTAGTTCTCAACACTACAAACTTTCTGCAGCATTTAATGATCCAGAGACAGCAACCACCATTACTTCCACACTACTGTGGCAATCTTGAGCATCACAATACAGCAACAGCCATTTCCCCAGCCTTGTTCACCACAACCTCCGGAGAATGACTGCATTGAAAATCTATGGTAATTTTCTAGACTATGCACCAGGGTGAATCAGGTATTATTTAACAGTTTGATGAAGGCATTCACTGAACACAGGTTTTGGGTTACAGGGATCCACTGTTGGTAGGACTCTGGGTCTTAGGTTCACCGAAGTGCTGTCATAGACTAACTGCCATAAACTCCCTGATGACCATCTTCTTAGACTCCAGTCTTCCTGTTTATTGCATACCAAGGATGGGTGAGAAAAATATGCCGACATTCCTCTATTCCTGTTTAAGATAATTGCAATGCTGAATTCTGTTGAACAGGCCAGTAAGAGAGTTGCACCATCACCTAGAGCTCAGTGTTCAAAGGGGTCCTCTCTTGGTTCCCACAGAACGGCAACACAACAGCAATAATTGAATTTGCCATCTCCTGGCCAATAGGAGAATATTGTGATCAGGGGTCTCAGCACCCACCCCAAAGCTGGCCAGGAAGACAGCATTTTAATTTATACTTTGCCATTTTTATTTTGGTGAGATTTAAAAAAAAATGAGGATTAAAAAAAAGCCTAAGTTAGCCATCTTTCAAAAATATGCTAACTCAAGATAAAAAGACTGAGGGAGGTTTAGGCTGCAGGGAAAGCAAGCTTGGGCTTGTATATGAGCAGCAGAAGTGTGGAGAACATCGGCGTGCAATGGTTATGTTGTTTATAACACCAAAAAATTGGATGCTATTTAGACGCTGTCTTAAGGGGACTCACAGAATAAAGCTAAAGCCTTCTTTACAACATACAGCTCTTAAAAGGATGTTTACAATTTTAGCGTTGATAAAGGATGATTACTTTATGGTTAATGGCATACATTTCTAAATAGCAAAAATCTGTTAAAAATATCAATATCGAGCCATCTTTGTGAGGCCTACATTTAAATTTCAGAATAATACAGAGTTTATTGTATGATGTGAAGTATATCTGTAATATTTTACTATTTCTCGTGATTTATTGACTTAAGAGCTAATATCTGTTTACTGATTGGAAAGTTTTGGTGTTGTGTTCCTATGTGTGTCAATTGTTGACTTTCTTGTCTTCTGTTTACTTATATATAATTTTGTGACTAATTCTCTTTAGAATGTCAGTGTTTTCCTCATAGGTTTTGCAAATCTTTTAGTAAATCTATCCTTAGGCTTTTTGTCCTTCTGTGGGGTTGGCACAAGTGAGGCCTTCTCATCAGTTCTCCTAATTTACTGCTTGCATATATGAAGATTGCTGATTTTTGTATGTTGATTAATAAACCCTGTTATGGCTTATAAAAAATTTCAATATCTCAGAATCTGTAAATACAAGGAAAACTGTTTAAAATGCAGAAAAGATATAAATCAAAGGTACTTCTTAGGGGATTTAATCAATTGTAATTTTGTCTGTGCAAAATTTAAATAATAGTTAAAAAAGAAAGCCTAGAAGAAGGGGCTACCCTTATGGTCTAGTGACATAGCCTTTCTTTGAAGTTGTTTTCCATAGCATGTAAACTCTGCAAATCATCTGTACATTTGATTTACGTGCCACAGGCCTCTTTGAAAAGCCCCCAATCTCCTATCTCTTCAGCCACATTACTTGTTAGCTTTGATTCTGAACAACTGGTGGTATCTCATTAAAGTCAAATCCTCCCAGAAGGAGATGAGCTTAGCCACATGTGCAAAACCCCGAGAGTCTGAGAGCAGCTTAGGTGAACATCACCAGGGCGGTTGCCAAGCCCCAGTGGCAACTATTTTGAAGGAAACAATGCTTATCTGGACATACACATGATAAAGTCTGAGCTAATGAAGGTGCTTGTCGAAAGCACGCAGTGAATCGTACACAGGAAGGCTGCCGATCCATACTTTCTCTCCCTTCTTAAGCATGTTTTGTATGATTTCCAAATTAAGGCTTTCCAAACCTCCAGGCTTGTCTCTCGGATCCAATTTGGTTTGCTGATCTATTTTCTCCATTGCTTCTTTCTTTAAGCCCAGTGCATTCTGGGCTCATTTTTACCTAGAGGCCTAGAGGCATCTGAATAGGATAAGTCAACAGATGAGCTTAATTGATCCTGTTGGGCCCTCATTTATGGAAGGAGAGTGAGGGGTTGCTGGCTCTGGCTTCTTCTGAACATTGTAATTTTGGAAAAACTCATTTCCACCCCACATACATACTTTTGCTGAAGGAATATTTACCTTTGCATTATTCAATATATATTGATTGCGTGATTATAAGCATGGTCTATTTCTGGCATAGGTTTCTCCAACCTTCTGTTTTTATGCTAGAACATCTCTCAGTGCAAACAGTAGCTGTCCTCCAAAGAGATTCAATCATTTTCAAATACTCTCTTACCCCCAAAACAAGATAAGTCTAGTCGTGTAAGAGTGAAAAGGAAAAGACCTAATTCTAAGAAGATGGAACACTAGCCTAAGATTGTGTTGTATAGTACAACTCTCCTGCCCAAACCATCACATTCCTGAGTTCATGATGATCCCTCCCTGCTTGCAAGGGATCATCATGGCCTGTTGACCATTGGCAGTTGGCATTCTCTCCTACAAGGGATCCTCACCTGAGTATCCAACTACTTCCTCCCAGCCACTTGTGTGCAATTCTGCATTTAGTCTCTGAGGCTCAAGATGAGGATAGAGTTTGTAGGCTAGGGATGACTAGGAAACTGGGATATTGGGGATCCATCTATGCAGCAATGTGTAGAAGTCATTATATATGTGTGCGGCCTTTTGACTAGGGAGTGTTGCTTTAGGCTCATTCTGCCTATAATTCCTTACCCACTGCTCTGTAAGAAAGCCTAATAAACTCACTGGCTCAGCAGAGGATTTTTTTTTTTTNGTTTGTAGGCTAGGGATGACTAGGAAACTGGGATATTGGGGATCCATCTATGCAGCAATGTGTAGAAGTCATTATATATGTGTGCGGCCTTTTGACTAGGGAGTGTTGCTTTAGGCTCATTCTGCCTATAATTCCTTACCCACTGCTCTGTAAGAAAGCCTAATAAACTCACTGGCTCAGCAGAGGATTTTTTTTTTTTAAAGTCAGCACCATAGAGGAAAGCAAGGTGGGAGATTGTGCCTGGTCCTCCAACCCAAAGCAAAATTTCTTCTAGTAGATTGACATCAAACATAGGTCAAGCTGGGTAGAGAAACATTTTATCAGGTGTTTTGAAATGCTTCCTGCCCAGGCCAGTCCTTTGTCATTTTCTTAGGCTGCACAACTCAATGATTTAACATCTTTCCCCAGTCAGCTTCAAATACAATCCTGGAAACAATGTCCAGGGCTAGAGACGCTGGCTTGCTGCCTTCCATCCTAACACTCACACACACAGAAGGAAGCCCGATCATCTTTTCTGATCCGATGCTCTGGTATTCAGTCACATTACTCAATACTGTTAGGCCAGGATGCTTTTCTCATGCCTCTTGAAATTTCATTCCAGTCCTAAGAACATTATCATCTTAGGGTCATCAGCTCAGTGTTTGACTTCTGTATTCTTTTCTGAAAGGATTACTGCAGTAGCAAGAGCACTCCCACATACTCCCGTCTCCTGACTTACCGTTCAGTTCTCCAGTCCAGGTGTGCTGTCCCTTTTCTTGCTGCTGTGGGAGTTCTGTGCAGGTGCCTTCCCAAGGGTAATATTTCTCTTTGAAGACAAAAGTTAACCCTGTGTCCATTGCTCAAGATCTCTACCCTAAACTATACCTCGTTCCTCTGTACTTTTGTGCATGCTCGCCACACCAGCTTACTCCCACCTGCATGAAGTTATTATACCTTAAGACAATCTTCCTTGATTTCCTCTCTCCAATTAGAGCTTTATTTTACCCCTACTCTCCTTTAGTAACTTCTCCTGGGAATGTCTAGGGCAGTGGTTCTCAACCTGTGGGTGGCAACCTCCTTGGGGGTCACATATCAGATATTCTGCATATTGAATATTTATATTACGATTCATAACAGTATGAAAATTACAGTTATGAAGTATCAATGAAATAATTTTATGGTTGGGCTCAGCACAACATGAGGAACTGCATTAAAGGATCCCAGCATTAGGAAGGTTGAGAACCATTGCTCTAGAGTATCCGTCTTCACATTCTCCCCAACTTATTCAGGGAGGTTTTTCTCAAATTTTCCAGTGATACTATACTCTCAGCAATGGCAGCAATGACTTCCTTGTTGATAGTTCAAAGAACCTTCTATCAAGTCCCCATTATACCATCCTTCTCAACAAGGTAATATTCTAAATCCAGCTGCAGATATCAATCCTAGCATGCTATGCCTCTGCTCAAAGCCCTTTCATGTAGGCCAAGTTCACTGTAGGCCATAGTTATAAGTCCATGCAAAAAATCCTACCTGGCATGGCTCCCTCACTACCTCCAAGCTTCATATAACTCTAGGTCTTAGCTGCACACCAGCCCTCGCTGTCATCTCTTTCCGTCTCCTTGTTATTAGTACATTTCCAGGAATGATTCCCACCCTCAGTTACATGGATGCTGTAATCCCCCTATTCCTCTGTACATCTGATCAGATGTGTTTCTCTTCTTGAGCTCAACTCCAAGAGTTTGGATTTCATCCCCACTGTGGTACATGCACTCCTTAATTAGGCTTTCACAGAAACATTTGTTTTCATTTTTAAATTATGTGTTTCTGTGTTTGCCTGTGACTATGGATGCAGGAGCTCTTGGAAGCCTGAAGAGAACACCATTTCCTGTGAAGAAGGTGGAGGGGGCAAAGTCAAGGGCAGCTGTAAGCTGCTCAACAGGTGTGTTAGGATCTAAACGATACATGTTCTTATCCTCTGGGCCATCCCTCTAGTCCATAAATTAGGCTTAATTTTCCACATATAGTTGTCAGATTTTGTAATATTATTCATACACACACACACACACACACACACACACACACACACACACACATATAGTTGGCTTATAGTGTTTATTGCCTGCTGTCTGCTTTTTAGTATGAAAGTTCTTTGACGGAAATAACCTTTGAATTATACTAGAAAAATCCTTGGCTTACTACCTGCTCAATAAATATTCCTCATACAAAAAAGCTAGTGGCAAAATGGCCAGTGGTGTTCCATGGAATTGGGTTTCCAAGGGTTTCAAACAAATGCAGTCTTGACACATGTTAATTGACTGTCTCTGGAGGTAGGCCCTGAGAATCTGGTTTATTCTATACATGGAGGCTTCTGAGAGGGTAAAAACTAGAACTATTGAATTCTGAATGACTATTTGGTCATAAACTATGGAGAAGGAAGATCGTCAAAAATCTTGAGTAGGTTAGTGGTTTGAATCAGGGGGAATTTTCCTCCATGTTTCAGAGGACTCTGGCAATGTTTAGCGACATATTTGATTATAGAAATTTGGTTGGGGGCAGAAAGATGTGTTAGTTGCATCCAGAGAGCTGAGGACAGGGACTCTGTTAAACATCCCCAAATCCTACAGTGCTCAGAACAACCCCCGTTGAAAGAATGATCTCACCACGTCAACAATGGTGCAGTTGAGAGAATTTCGACAAAGCCAGTTCAGGTTCTGCATCCTTTGTTTGGACAAGTCTCCTGTCTTGCTCCAACAAGAAGCTAGACAAAGATTTACAGAGGAGACCAAAAAGTAATACAACAAAGAAAGCGTTGCTTAGGAACTGTCATCTTGACTTCTAGTTTCAACTGTGCTCTTAGACTATCAGGGATTCATGTACTCTATCTCCGTCTTATGTGTTAAGGTGCTTGCCTCCAGAGCTAGAGAAAGTACCCAAGGAACTGAAGGGGTCTCCAAACCTATAGGTTGAAGAACAATATAAACTAACCAGTACCCTCAGAGCTCGTGTCTCTAGCTGCGTATGTAGCAGAAGATGGCCTAGTGGGCCATCATTTGGAAGAAAGACCCCTTGGTCATGCAAACTTTATATGCCCCAGTACAGGGGAATGCCACGGTCAAGATGTGGGAGTGGGTGGGTAGGGGAGCAGGGCGGGGGATGGGGGAGGGTATAGGGAACTTTCGGGATAGTGTTTGAAATGTAAATGAAGAAAATATCTAATAAAAATTGGAAAAAAAAAGGTGCTTGCCTCCAATATGACCATGTTTGGAAACATGGTGTTTAAAGAGGTGATTGAGCTTAAGTGAGGTCATAAGGACAGAGCTTTACTTGATTGGATTAACATTCCTTTTTTTTTTTTTAATAAAAATGACTGATTTTATTTTTATTTATGTGTAAGTATATGCCTAACTGTTGGTGCCTTTCTGGAGGTCAGAGAGAACACTGGAACCCTGAAGCCTAGAATTAAGTATCCATTTCATCTGTGAGATGCCCAGCAAGGGTGTTTGGAACTGAACTCAGGTCCTCTCAAGAACAGCATGCTCTCTTAACTTCTGAGCAATCTCTCCATCTCTAGGGAAGTTCTTATAAAGAAAAGAAGGCCACACACAAAGAAAGGGGCACAGCACACTGAAAGGAAGCCATTTGTAAGCCAGGAATAAATCTGCATGAGAATCAACTTTGCTTTCACTTTGGTCCTGAATATCCAGATTGCAGAGCTATGAGATGATAAATTTCTGTTGGGTGAGTTCTCTAAGCTGTGGTAGTTGATTTAGCAATTAGCTGACTGATACCATTGCCAACATCTCTGTTGTTGTCCAGAATCTACTCCCGTTTTATAACAGATTCAGAATTTCCTTACCTCTGCCATCATTGCTTGGAATTCAGATAGGCTTGGTGTCATTGCTGGTTTTTGAAGACTAACCTCCAATTTAGGTTTAGCCAATCAGAGCACACTCTGTTACCTTGATCAAGATCAACCCTGTAGAAACTCCAGAGTTTCAATGCATCAAATGAAGAAGAAGAGCTTGGCTTCTGCTGGCTTACAGATGTAAGAATGGACCATGCAAATGCCAGATGTCATAGTAAGGCTAGATTTTAGTGAAGAAAACAGAGGGATAGCTAGCTAGCTAAATAGATAATAGACAGACAGACAGGTGGATAGATGATTGATTGATAGAGAACAAGAATAATGATATTTGAAGGCCTAGACCTAGTTTTAATGATGGACAGATGGCCAGGAGTGCTGAAGTTTGTAAGAATGAGCAAATTATTTTTTTGTTCTTTCTTATTTTTTTCCTTTTTTATTAGATATTTTTTTTATTTACATTTCAAATGTTATCCCCTTTCCTAGTTTCCCCTCTGAAAATCCCCTATCCGCTCTCCTCTCCCACTGCTCACTCCTGCTTCGTGGCCCTGGCAGTCCCCTATACTGGGGTATAGAGCCTTCACAGGACCAGGGGCCTCTCCTCCCATTGATGACCAACTAGGCCATCCTCTGTTACATATGCAGCTAGAGCCATGAGTCCCACCATGTGTTTTGTTTGTTTGTTTGTTTGTTTGTTTAGTGGTTTAGTCCCAGGAAGCTTTGGGATATTCGTTAGTTCATATTGTTGTTCCTCCTATGGGGTTGCTAACCTCTTCAGCTTCCTAGGTACTTTCTCTAGCTCCTTCATTAGGGACCCTGTGCTCCATCCAATGGATGGCTGTGAGCATCCACTTCTGTATTTGTCCAGCACTGGCAGAACCTGTCAGGAGAGAGCTATATCAGGCTCCTGTCAGCAAGCTCTTGTTGGCATCCAAATAGTGTCTGGATTTTGTGGTTGTTTATGGGATGGATCCCCAGGTGGGGCAGTTTCTGGATGGTCATTCCTTCAGTCTCTGCTCTTAACTTTGTCTCTGTAACTCCTTCCATTGATATTTTGTTGCCCCTTCTAAGAAGGATCTAAGTACCCAAACTTTGGTCTTCCTTATTCTTGAGTTTTATGTGTTTTTCAAATTGTATCTTGGGTATTCTGAGCTTCTGGACTAATATCCACTTATAAGTGAGTGCATATAATGTGTGTTCTTTGTATTTGGTTACCTCACTTAGGATGATATCCTCCAGATGCATCCATTTGTCTAAGAATTTCATAAATTCATTGTTTTTAATAGTTGCGTAGTACTCCATTGTTTAAATGTACCACATTTTCTGTGTCCAAGAATTATAATTCAATAAAATGTTTGTTGCATTTGTTAAACCTTTAAACCACGTAAGCCCTATCTCCAGTTTTCTTGAATATAAACTAAGGGGGTGGATTTGACTTGTGACTAAGAACTCCTGGGATACATTAAAATCATATTAAAGGGTGTTTCTTTTTCACCTGTTACAATAAACAACAAGGTAATTCTGTATAGCACAAACCATTGCCCTCGAAGAAATGTTGACCGTGAACCAAGTTTGAGGAATATGGTTGTGACCAGAGACTTCAAGACTCTTCCTTTAATGAAGGCTAACTTGAAGAAAGGAGGTTTGCAAGGCATTACAGTCCTGGCACCAGGGCTAATTTTGGTTTCGTGGACAAGATGAGAAGGGGAAGAAAGGTGGTGCTGTTTGGGGAGATTTAGCTGGTCCAGCTAAAGGAAGGTACGTTGGATGAAGTATGACACAGGGGGCAAACATTTAGGATCTAAAGCCTCATGCCACTTCCAGTTAATTCTTTCTGCTTGTGGTTGAGGATGTCAGCTCTCAGCTTCCTGCTCCAGCCACCATGCCTGCTGCCTGATGCCATGTCTTCTCACCATGATGGACTGTTAACCATCTGGAACCATAAGCCCAAGTAAACTCATCCTTCTACAAGTTGCTTCTGGTCATGCTGTTTTTCACAGCTATAGAGAAGTAACGAATGTCAACTACAAACCAGTTTTGATATATAGAGTTAATTGATTGTGGTGGTGAGGAATCAGATACTGTGTAGGTTTCCTGATACACTCAATATGAAAATAGGAGTTCTAGTGTTGTGGGGGAAGACAGTTATAATTCAGGGCTATTAGCAAAAATAACAGGGCTGGTGCCCCAAAGAGCTTTTCTTTGAATGCCCACATACAACCCACCAGATCCAATTTAAGCAATGTCATGAGTCACAACAGATCCCTATCAGCTCTGGCATGCTTGTCATAACACACTATTTGAATAGAAGACATCTCTTCCCAAGAGAGATTCCTGAGAAGGAACTGTGCTATTTAATGGAGTTTAAACATTCTTTCTAAGTTTCAAAACCTGCTTGTCTAAAATTCACATTGGGAAAAGGGAGTGCTGGTGGACTCAGTCTCAAGGCTGACAGGTTTTTCTCAAAGCAAGGAGGGGCCAGCACCACCACTATAATTAAGTGATGATGGTGACCCTAGAGTTTATCATGGAAACAGGGGAGCTTGTGTTTGAATCTGGAATTGTGCAGTGCTCTAGAAGCTACTGTCCGGGATTCTGAGTTATCTCCAAATGATGTTGTGTTTGTCATTCATGGCGCCATTCCTCTGGCTGAGAGAATAGGTAGAATTCTGCCCAACGCTGGCCATCAGACTCTTGCTATCTGGAAACAGGACAAGTAGGAGTGTATATATCCCCCTTGAACTTGTGATATAGGTATTTTGTTTTTTAATTGAAAATAAGCTTTTTTCCATATAATATATTCCCCCATGTCCCACCCATCCAACTCCCTGCTTTCTTTCTCTCCCTCATATACTTCAAGAGAAAGAGTTGTCAGTCTTACATTTTTATTAACTTAGAAGTCTCTGAGATAAGACTGAGAGTCCAGTTTACTGGAGACTGACTCTATGGCTTTCTTTTTGGATGTCATAAAAAAATTCAGAAAAAGAATTATGGCATATTCTTGAACAAGTTAGTGATGTCACATATATCCTGTGTTAATGGAAGGGATAACAGCTGACTATCCATCCTCTTCATTTCAAACAGGATCGGTGAATCAGGTGTGGTGCAGCAGGTGTGTAATCTTGGCATTTGAGAGGTGGGGGCAGGATGATCAAGAGTTCAAGGCCAGCCTCAGCTACATAAAGGAATTTGAGGCCACTCTGGCCTACATGAGAGCCTGTTGAACTCTTGTCTACGTTCTTCCATATCTTTCAACAGCCTCTGCCTACCTCCTTCTTCTCTTCCCTCTCTAGTTCTGCCTTCTTATCTTTCTCAGTTAAACCACAGAAAGGTTGTTGTTGTTTTTTAGATTGGAATCTGTCTCCTCACCCTGAGTTGAAGCCTCCCTTGGCAGTCATATTAATGCAGAGAAGAAAGGTCTTGGCTTTGTTCAGGTTGGTGTTGATTCCATTTCCTATAATGTGCACAGCTTGGAGCCAGTGACGGCACAGAGCCTCTACCCTTTACCTGAGCATAACTAAGTTTCATCCTAATACATTTTGGGATTTTCAAATCAGTAGTAGTTATGAGTAGGATCCACAATTACCTTCCACAAATAAGGAAGAGGGGAACAAAGCCACCTGACTCAATTTGATATAAGGCTTTATTTGGCATCTACTGAGAGTAACAGGCTTAAGGTGTTAGCAGGCTAGGCTGAGCAGATTAATAACTTGCCTTGGGTTATCAGCCAGGCTTCATCCAGAAATAAATCCGGTCTGATCTCTTGGTACAAGCCAGAGATTATTCCATCTAGTCTACAGGCAAGGATTTTTTTTTTTCTTGCCTTGTAATTGAGCAGCAAAATGACTCTGGCAAAAGCATATGTTGTGTGTCTTGGGGTTTGGCTCATTTATGAATTAGGACCATGGGGGAAAGATGAGCTGCTTGCTGTCATCAGAAATTTCACATCAGAGGAGCATATGATGAAGCTGAAGCAGTGGCCATAAGCCTGGGAGCAATTCTGCCGTCCCCTCCCTCCATGGGGACATTTGGCACTGTCCACAGACATTCTCTGTCATAGCACCAAAAGCTGAGAGTGCTACTGGCGCACAGTGGGAACAAGCTAAACCTGCCTCTGAATGCTCTACAGTACATAGGGCAGCCCCGAAGCAGAGAATTACCTGGCCTGCAATGCTGATAGTGCTGACATTAAAAAGCCCTCAGCAGCCAAAGATGATTCCCAGACTACCAATCACATCCAATATTTTCTCAGAAGCTGTTTCTAGAGAACTTAGCTCTTAAGTTAATTTTCAGCTGCTACTGTAACAAATTGCTGTGACCTACTTGGCTTAAATGATACAGATTTTATTATCTTCTACCTTTGAAGGTCAGTAGTCTCCCTGTCTCCCTTCCAGAGGTGATGATAAAGAGGCTGTTGTTTGTCATTCTCTGCCCCTGAAAGCTTCTTATTGCCTCTGATTTGTGGCACTTACATACCAAGACGAGAAGTCTCATTGTTCATCTGGGCTTGGTCATATAGTTCCTCCGACTATAACATTTCTTTCTCCACTCTGTAGGAATGCTAATGATGTCATTAAGCTTCCCTAGACAACCAGGACAGGACCACTACTTCAAGGATTCTATTTGAACGTGCACAGTCTCTTTTGTCAACAAAAGGACACATATTCACCTATGTGAGGGATTAGGATCCAGCATCTTCAACGGGTCATGATATGCTTCTCACGCAGCCCCTTTCCTCAGCAAGGAGAATCACAAGCACGCCCATGTTCAGAACCATCCCACTCCCTAACTTTTCCTACACCCTTTGAATCCTATGTGCCAAGACAAAAAGCAGTCTAAGAAAAATCAAACCAACCACAATGCACACCATCAACCTCAAAGAAAGACGGCTCTGTGGAAGAAGTTCCCGGTCAGGTGCTAAAGCTACTTTTGTGCTACTTCTACAACAGTAATGTTTAAGATTATAAAAAAGGCTAGGAAGTTGAGCTAGACCAGCACTAAATATAGTCCTTTAAAAACATCAGTCTCCAGCAGGAAGACAGAACATCAAATGAGGGATGGGGGTGCCATCCCACAGTCACATCTCTGACCCATAATTTTTCCTGTCTGAAAAAATTACAGGGATGGAAATGCAGAAGAGCCTGTGGAAAAGAAGGTCCAGAAACAGGCCCAAAGTGGGATCCAGCTCAAGGGGGAGATCCCAAGGCCTGACACTATTACTGAGGCTATGGAGTGCTCACAAAAAGAGGGATCTATCATGACTGCCCCCTGAAAGACCCAGGAAGCAGCTGAAAGAGTCAGGTGCAGATATTTGCACCCAACCAATGGATAGAAGCAGCTGACCCCTACTTTTGAATTATGGAAGGCTGAAAGAAGACAAAGAGAAGGGAAATCCTGTAGAAGGACCATCAGTCACAATTAATCTGAATCCCTGAAATCTCTCAAACACTGGACCACCAAACAGACAGCATATACCAGCTGATATGAGACCCCCAACACACATACAGCAAAGGACTTCCGGGTCTGTGTTCATTCAGAGATGATACACCCAACCCTCAAGAGACTGGAGTTTAGAGGTCCCCAGGGAGTTTAGAGGTCAGGTGGTGTGGGGGGTGGGAGCATCCATGTGGAAACAGGGTAGGGTGAGGAGGAAGTGTGGGATGTGGAGCAGTCAGAGGGTGGATGGGGGGGCAGGTAATGGAATATGGAGTGTAAAAATAAAATAAAATAAAAAACCCATCAGTCTCTTTTTTCTCTTTGTTCAAATGATTCAGGACCTTTCCTACCAGTTTCTGTCTAGACCCAGGCAGGTGTCCAACTTGGTTTTGCATGAGTCCCCAAAATGCAGATGTTGAGCCTGAAGCTTAAGCTATGACTAAGTTTTCCCCAGGGTCTGGATTTATTGTACTGTTTTGACAGCCCTGTGTTTTCCACAGTGAACCGGAGTGGAAAAGTGGGCTCCCCAAAAGAGTCGGTTCTCTGTAGCCACATAGAACTCAAGGTATTTGGGGGAGAAGAACATTCAAGCCAGTTGAGCAAACATTTCTGTAGCATACACTCTGCATCAGCTTGGGACAAAACGCCGGGCTATACAATAAGTAAACAAATCCCCCTTGGCCTGAGGAGCCAGAAGAGATTTGCCACCATCTTTTCCACTAGGCTAACCTCTCACAAGTTTCCTCAACAGCTTTCCCCAAAGTCTTCAATTTGTCCTCACTTTTAAGAAGAAACATTACATTTCTACCTCATATTGGGCAAAGCAAATGAAAGCCTTGTCTTCTATGGTTGAGTGTTCAAATCCAGCATTTGATCTCCAGAGAAATGATGCAACAGACTGGAACAGGCACCATTTCCGGAATCTCTAGACCACAGCAGGACCCAGAGATCCCATTTCAGGCTAACCCCAGACACTGGGCCTCTGAGATGCTCTTATTGCCACCAATTCTCAGTTTCCTCCTTTGAAAAAAATGGCGACCCTAAAGGTACAACTAATTATGCAAAGGGCTTCTTTACTCAGAAAGAGGAAGTGAGTGATAACTAAAACAACCCTCCTCCCTTGGAACTCCTGATTGCTAGATATGATATCGTCAGGAGAGTGTACCCAGTTTCTGCCAGGTTGTAGGAGCTTCATTTACAGGACAGTTGTAGGTGAATACTCTCCACTCACGTTTGGAATGATTTTCTTCGTATCTTTAAAAGTACCTCATTTGTCATATCACCTTGTGCCATAGAACCCTCCACCACTTCTTTTTTTCTGTCTTGTAGAATGCGCTGACTCCCTAGTTTTTAAGTTCCATTACTTAATGAAGTTATTTTTCACTTTGGGAACAATTCCTCATCTTCATGGTCCATGCTGCCAGGTGGAAGCTTTTAAAACTCACGGCTCTGATCACATCACTCCTATTTGGAATCTTTCCTCCAAGAGAACAAATTGCTATTAATGATTTTGGTTAGTCTTGTGCAGCTAGAGAATGTCAGCTTTGGCATCTTCAGTTCATGATGCAGTGTCTCTGGGGTTTCAGATTGGTAGGTAGCTGATAATTTGGGGTATGAAGTCATGGCGGGATGGTGTTGAATCTTACTTAGCTCCATATCCTACCTGCTGTGTGGCTTTGGACAGGATGCAGAACCTCTCTGTTATCTCATCTGCTTAGCTGCTCATCTTGCTCATCTGTAAAACAAGGATTCTAAAACTCCCACAATAATATTGTTATGAGATATATCATAACACTTAATCCAGTGCCGAAAAGTAGGTACTGTTACTGCCACCATTAATGTTATCATTATACATGCTGTTAAGATATGGTTGCTTTTCTCTCCAGGTGTGTACAGACATGGTATATGTTCATACATATTCACATGTTTATAGGCTCACGTGTGTTAGTATATATACATGTATGTGTGCATGTGTATGGAGGCTAAAGATTGATGCTGGATGTCTTCCCCAGTTGGTTACCACTTATGAGTCAGGACTTCTTGTTCCATCCAGAGCTTGCAGATTTGGCTAGTCTAGCTAGCCAGCTCGCCCCAGAATTCCTGTGTGTGTCTTCTGAGTGCTGGGAATATAGGTGGGCTATCACTTGACTTTTTTATGTGGGTAATGAGGAGCCAAAGCCAGTCCTTATGCTTACACAGAAAGGCATTGATCCACAGAGCCACCCATGTCCCTCTGCACTGCAGTGTTCATTAATTTAGAGCTGGGATGAGTTTGGATACTAAATTAGCAAATGCTGTGCATTATTACTCCTCATTGTTTTTATCAACTGTATCTTTGTTTCTAGTTGACCCATTTTACAGATGGATACATTGAAGCACTAAATGATAAATATCTTGCTCAAAGGCAAATAGACATTAATTGACAAGGCTAGAATTTGAACCCATGCAAGTATTAAATTGAGAGTCATTTGTATTACATAGCTACAAGATTATGCCTCATCTTAGTGTGGTACTATGGTCACAGTCATGATGAAAATCTAGTTGAATTATACAAAGCTAGGGCAGATTAAAAAAATAAAAATAAAAACCCACCAATACTGGCTTCATCTGGCTGCTTTCCCCACAGGATAACATTTCAACAAGAGAACCCAGGAAGGCAAGATCTTCAAAAAATTGGCCTGTTCGTGGGGCAGCCTCAGACAAGGTGAGGTTGGCTGTGGATGAGCCAGCCATTGATTCTAACAGACCTATTCTTCAGCAAAAGTGAACAAGCCTTTCAGTTTTTCTGATGGCAATTTGAACAGCTTGTGCCCAGCAGTAGCTATCCCACCTTCAGAAGGAAGAAAGCCTCACTCTGGAACAAGCTTTCGATGGGAACCTGAAGCTCAAGCACCTGAGAATGCTGCTTTGCACCATAGTGAGGGATGAGAGGCGACCACGCTGAGCAGTTGTGTGGCAGCCACAGGTCAGCTGATGGACCACACTGGATTATTAGATGCCTGGGCAAGATGCTCAGGCTGTCTTGAAAGACGTCCCTCAGCTAGATGCAATCCATCCATCACATGGCAACCTCTCTGTTTGATAGGCAGTTGTGTAGCGGCGATGGTGTGAGAAATTGATATTGCTAAGGTTTATTCACCTTTGCATTATATGTATGCCTGTATGTGTGCATGTATGTGTACCATGTTGACTTTCTGGTGGCCCTGTCATCAAGCAGAGGGTATTGGATTCCCTGGAACTGGAGTTATAACAGCTCAGTAGTGAGCCACTATGTAGATGCTGTGAACTCAGCCTGGGCTTTCTGTAGGAACAAGTGCCATGAACCACTACGCCATCATTCCAGCTCCCTGATGGTATTGTTGTTAATTAGTATCATGTGAAATGATAGTAGACATTTGCATCGAACTCTCATCCATCCTGCCATTGAGGAAAATGGTGTTTCACTGTGTTACACATGAGGAAAAAGTTGCATAGAAGCTTGACTTCCATGCTCCAGTGTTTAAAAGTCCTTTAACTTTTTCTGTTGATTATTTTTTATTAAATTTTTACAGTGATACTAAGTTGTGAGGCACATTTGATGTATCATTACGTATATAGCAATCAGCCACTATTATACTCCAAAATTCTATAAAATTAGCTTTTCAGGTTTTATAGCTAGGACACAGTAGAATCAGAGTTTAAACCTGAGTCTCCCTGATTCCCTCACTCAGCCACATGTGCATCCAAATATGATAGAAAGAGAAAAAACAGAACCTTGTTAAGTAGCTTGGAGACCTAAGGGGAAACATTTTGGTTTCCTCATCTCTCTGTGGAGGAGTGTTACACAGAATATCCTTTCCCAGCCTCCCTTTCCTTTATATGAATGTTCAAAGAAATGGATACTAACACCCTTTGGAAATAGGCAAAAACATTATAATTAAAGAAACATACCTTCTTTTAAACATACCTATTAAGATCAAAATAATTTAATTTGTGTGAGGCACAAAGGCCTGTAATCCCTGTCCTTAGGAGGCTGGGTTGGAGAATACCTAGTTTCAGGCCAAGCTGTCCTACATAGTAAGATCCTGTCTCAGAGAAAGCCAACCAACCAACCAACCAGATGAACAAAAATATGAAACAACCAAAACAGTAAGCAAACACAAACTAAATTCTGACCAACTTTATTGAAAAAGATTCACATATGGTACAGAATAAGTGTCCTTAATTAAGCTAAAACAGATGATTTCTATCCATTTACTGTATGAGCTAACACCTGTGGCTATTAAACTTCAGCATGTACTGGAATCATACAAATAGTTTGTTAAAACATGGATTCATGAGGTTACAGCTCCACCATTAAGGTGTTTGTCTCAAATGCTTGATGACTTGAGTTTGATACTTGAACATACACAAAAATACATACATACATACATAAATGCATAAATAAATAAAATTATAAAAGCTGGATGTGGTGGTATACAGCTGTAATCGCAGCTCGGGAGAGGCAGAAACTATTGTGTCTCTGGGACTCAACAGGTGGTCAGCCTAGCCTACACAACAAACTTTAGTCCAGTAATAGATCTTTACTCAAAACAAACAAATATAGATTCGGAGGAATGTAGAAAGACAGTTTAATGGTTGAGAATACACCAGACTGCTCTTGCAGAAGACATGGAGATTCACAACCACCTGCAGTCCCAGATGATCTAACACCCTCTTCTGGTCTCCACAGGCATTACACACATGTGGTGCACAGACACATGCAGGTAACCCCCTCTTCATAATAATAACACTAGATGGATGGTATCTGAGGAATAGTATTGGAGATTATCCTTTGGCTTTCATATGTGTGTGTACACATATGTGCCTATGAACACATAAACATGCACATACAAAAGCCGATTCTTGGGTTCCCCCACACAAAGTTCTGACTTACAAAGAATGGAATAGGGAGCCAAGAACTTGCCTTTCTCCTTGAACAGCCTGTGTTCTGCTGGTAGAAGGACAACATTGTGGAAACCACATTGGAAAATGCTGGTACTTTATGTTTCAGATGAAGTTTTACTCACAGACAAATGTCACCAACACCCACAGGGCTCTCCATGTCTGTTCTGACATCTGTCAACTTTTCCTCACCGTGGACTTTGCATCTGCCATTAATACTTGCTTTCTGTAAGGGCATCAATGTTTTGGGGGTAGCACTCAATTCCCTTTCATCTCTCCAGTTTTCTTAGAGGTGAGAAAAAAAATGCCAATTTCTCCTAGCAACTCAGCTGTTTCCGACAGTGTCTTTGGTATTGGATTGTCTCTGATATGGCCATGTGCTCATTCTAGAGCCAGTCTTTGGAAAAGGTTTGTTTGAGGAAGCAGGGATTCCGACTGGAACTAAGGGGAACAAACCTGAGAAGGACAGAGGAGTGTATTTCACAAAGATGTGTCAAAGAGTTCGGTTCTTAGAAAGACAGGTATTAGAGAATCTTAACATTATAGTGAGATTTAAAAAAAAAATTGGTGAAATTCTCCAGGAAAGCCAAGATTGAGGCTATAATGTGTGTCCTTGTCTTACCTGCTTATTTTTGGAACCCCCCCCCCACACACAAATGGTCTCTCCATGCAGTCCAGAATTGCTAGGGTTATAGGCATGTGCCACCTGCCCAGCACAAACTATGAATTCTTTTAGGATATCTGCCTAACTCACCTCAGCTGTGCTTTAACTAACACTAGCTGTGCTCAAGTAGGGTCCTATTCCAATTTTTTCTCACTTATTAAGTAGACACCATTGGATGAGGATAAATTCTGCTTCTACTTATGTAGCTCCTGGACTTAAGAAAAACAATATGATAAAAACAGTGATGTGTCCACTGTTTCTGTGAGTCTTGAAGCAGTGCCTGCTGGTGACTGAGTATGATGGGAACTCCTTGACATGCATTTTCAAGGCTCTATCAACTTCTAGTGCAAGAAGAGAAAAGCTCTCCTCCAGACAGTTCAATGGGAAAAGGAAAGGACCCTGTCTAACTTTTATAGTTATTGGTGGCCAGCTTCTTTGGGGGGGTAATCCTCAAGTCATCAAGTTTCCCCAATTATGGCATCTCTAAGTAAGACAGAGAAAAGGGGCTGTGATGGGTAGGATTTTCAACTTGATAATATGTAGAATTAATTAGGAGAAAAGCCAATGAACCTGGTTAATCAAAATAGGGAGACATGACCTAAATATGGAGATAGATCACCAGGAAAAAGAGTTGAGCACCAGCCTGCCTCAGTCTCTGCTTCCTGACTTTAATACAATGTGGCTGGGTACCTCAACTTCCTGATACCATGGCTTCTCAAACTGTATCTCTCAACCTGCAGGCAGAAGTAAGCCCTCTTGGGGTCAGGCTTTCTCTGTGAAAGATCGGAGGGCAGGAAATCAACAGCTAAGACTCAGTACCATTCGTGTAGATGACATGAGAGCACACAAAGACAGTACTATAAGTGCATGTGTGCACAGACATAGTCTGCTGAAGAGCCACCACCAGAGGGTAAGATTGTTTCTGTTCCCTCACTTGTCCTCTCTCTTTGTATCTTAGGCTGACCCTCACTGCTGTTGAGAACTCTTGCTACATGCCTGATTCCCCAGCACAGATCATTTTATCTGGCACTATTGAGAACACACAATAAAATACCTTTTGGGAGCTTTGGTCATTTTTTTCTTGGTGAGGCTTGGGTTTGTGGTGAAGGCTGCACTCATGGGGGCCTTCTTTCATCCTTTCTTGGAAAGGTGTTCTGGAGTCTCATTTCACTGCTGCTGCTTCCTGACAGTTCATCCTTGGGAAGCATCTTTAGGGTATTGGCAGCGTCATGGGGGCAACCATCTCGGGCAGGAAAGAAGCAATTCTTTCAGTACTGTCATAGAGTCATTCATCTGCATATTGAAATACATGACTGCATTTTGAGAGGAAACTGGTGAAACTACAAGTCAGGCTATAAAAGATAACCGCAGCAATGGTATCTAGGTTCTGAATACCACAATGCTATTGGGAAAAGGGGGTCTATTTTCTTCCTTCCTTCCTTCCTTCCTTCCTTCCTTCCTTCCTTCCTTCCTTCCTTCCTTCCTTCCTTCCTTCCTTCCTCTCTCTCTCTCTCTCTCTCTCTCTCTCTCTCTCTTTCTTTCTTTCTTTCTTTCTTTCTTTCTTTCTTTCGACAGGGTTTCGCTGTGTAGCCCTGGCTGTCCTGGAACTCACTCTGTAGACCAGGTTGGCCTCAAACTCAGAAATTCGCCTGCCTCTGCCTCCCAAGTGCTGGGATTAAAGGCGTGCGCCACCACGCCTGGCAATTTATTTTTTATTAATCATTTTACTTGTTGTCCCCATGTGGCAGCAAAGTAGATGGATGATTTCCTAGTTGTCTTTGCAGCAGGAGTGGGTCATGTGACTCTGTTTTTCCCAAGAGAGATAGATTTCACTTTGCTTTATTTGCAATAAAACTGCATGCTTCAGGCCTCTTCATTTTGTTTGTTTGTTTGTTTGTTTGTTTACTGTAAGCCAACACACAGAACCAATCACAAGCCAGCTTCCTCTTCCAGATGATGGCGTCATGCTTGAGACAGAAAAGCTCAGGAGAACAGGAGTCTCCAAGAGATAATAAGGGGCAGAGCTTCATTTCAGACTTCATGTCATTGAACTATATTTGAGAAATAAACAGTTTTAAACAAGTGAATATATTTTGGGATTTGTTTCTTCTTCTATTTTTAATCTTGGTCTTTTCAAGGGTTAGTTACAAATCACATATGTGGTTATCTAAAATTACCCAAGAGCTAAAGATTTAGTTCAGTTGGGACAACACTTGCAGGGCTATGTGCTAGCTCCTTTTGCACTGTGCAAACAATACAACAAAAACAGAACCACAAACATACCCATTATTTAGGATTTCAGGTACTAGGAACAGCGAGGTGAGCTGAGCTGGGTGGGTAAGGTGTCCTATGAGCTTGTAGATATGGCATTGGTTGAACCCTGGAAGATGCATTGAAAAATGCTCTACCCTTATCTTCTTTGATCAGGGAGCTCAGGTTTTTGCCTCTCCTCTAGGCCATTTGAATCCCCTTCACAATAGACCAGGTGACATCCCTCAGAGTGGTATTAATCCAAGAAAGAGGAAGATGGAAGCCATAGCCTTTTATAATCTGGTATTGGAAATTACACACTGCTGGTTTTCCATGATCCCCACATGGTATTCAAGTCAACATTATCTTCATGAAAGAGACAGCACAGGAGCATAAATGCCAGGATGAGGACAAAATCACTGGAGGTCATCTTGCAATACTGTATCACATGGTAGGACGTGACCTCTTAGATAAACTTTTGTCAAGGTCAGTAAGGCACACACACAGTTTGCTTATGATGATTCTGGTTCTAGGGGTATGCATACACATCTCTGCACACATACATGCATGTTCTTTCTGAATGGTCACCTAATAGAGTGGTGTGATAATGGGAGAAAAGCCTGTGAAGTGTGACTTAATGGGACTAGGGGGTCTTAGGCAAAATGATATCTTCTGTGTCTTATTTGTACACTTTGATGTATGTTTATTTTTATGTAGTATTTAGTCAAAACATTGCTTGGCTAAAAGTCAACAAATCGCCAAACTTAAACAAAATAAAAGAAGATGCAGAGAACAATTGTAATTCAAACTTTAGTCTTACATACAACTAATCCTTTAAAAAATATAAGCTAGTGTCATTAGAGTTTGCTATTACTTATTTTTCCTATAGCCAAAACACATATTGACACATATTTTAAGTTAAACAGTCTATCTATCTATCTATCTATCTATCTATCTATCTATCTATCTATCTATCTATCATCTAGCCATCCATCTATCTATGTAGTGTGTATGTGTGTGTACCATGTTCCAGAAGATTGGATCCCTTAGAGCTGCAGTTACAGATGATCTGAGCCACCCTATATGTGCTGGAAACCAGTCCCAGTTTCTCAGCAAGAGCATCCCAGTTGCTCTTAACCCTTAGCCATTTCTGTAACCCATAAATAATATATATATTTATATGTGCATGTATACATACATACATGTAAATGTGAATATGTATATAATGTATATGTATGTGTATATGTATATGATTTATATATTACCCTTTGAATAATGTAGTCTTCTAAAGCCATGGTTCACTTGAAGAGTTTATATCTTTGTGATAATACACAATATTTTAAAGTTGAAGTAAAGGAAAATAGCAGTATCTTCAAGAGACATTGTGTTCTCTACACAAAAAAACCAAGAAACATAATAAGCTCCATATCTCACTCTCATTAGAATAAGAACAAAAACAAAGCCTTTTATGTCACCAAAGTCATTTAAAAGGCTCTTAATTGAGACTCTTTTTTTGGTCTTAAAACAAAGCAGACAGTGATTATAGAACAGAGCTGTTTGCAAACAGTGTACACACTCCATGTTTTCTGAGCAGCTTCACTGAAACTTTAGACTGTTCTTTAAAAGGAAAAGTGAGATAAAAAAAAACGAGCGAAAGCAATTTGTTGGCAGAAATAATAACAGCTCATTATTTAGCACTCAAGGATTAGAGCATTGAATGGGGAATATCTAAATAACTAGGGGGGAAACGGAAGACAAAGCTTCTTTCCACATGACCCTTCACAGTAGGATGGGCACATCAATGCATCTCAAATGATCTGTGCGTGGAGTTTTTAAAGCTTTTCAGCCTCTGGTTTACAGACTCACTAAGAACAACTCCAAACCAGTTTATTCCCTTTCAGCAAGGCCATTGAATACACACACTTTGTTTTCCCAGCAAAATCAAATGACTATGGAAGTTTCTAAAACTTATTTTCGGTGCTTATAATACCCCAGATACACATAGAAGACTTAAAAAGGCATCTGTCATCAGGCTCAGTATTGCTATTAAACCAGATCATAGTCAGTGGGGGGAGATGTGACTTAGATTTAAGAAGAGTATAAATACTTAATATAGTCTAAAATGTGTGTTTCCTCAAATCTATAAATCTGAACCCTTGAAGCCTGGGTATTTTATGTCAGCAGTGCTCAACCTGTGGCTCAAGATCCCCAGAGACCATATATTAGATATTCTGCATATCAGATATTTACATTAAGATTCATAATAGCAGCCAAATTACAGCTATAAAGTAACAATGAAATAATTTTATAGTTGTGGGGTCACCATAATATAAGGAACTGTATTAAAGGGTTGCAGCATTAGGAAAATTGAGAACCATTGTTTTATGTAGAAATAGTCTTTCCAGATGTCATCTGGTTGAAATGAGATCATAATGGGAAGGGGTTGGGCCTAAATCCAATAGCTGGTGTTTTTATAAAATGAGCAGCATGTGAAGATCAGAAGAGATGCAGGAAGAATGACCATATAAAGATAGAGCAGGGACTGGAAGATGCAAATGCAACTAGAGAAACACTAAAATACCCAGAAATTGCTAGAAGGTTAGGAGATCCAAGATCTTAGAGGTTTTGATGGCTATAACCAAGATTTCTGTTGTCTCAGTACTCAGTTGGTGGCTTGTTTATAGCAGTCATCACAAATGACACCATCAATCAAGAGTGGGTCTTCCTTCCTTCCTTCCTTCCTTCCTTCCTTCCTTCCTTCCTTCCTTCCTTCCTTCCTTCCTTCCTTCCTTCCTTCCTTCCTTGACAAGGTCTTTGTCATAGACTTAGATAGTCTGGATCTTTCTGTGTAGATCAGGCTGGCATCTAATTTACAAAGATCCACCTACCTTTGGCTTCTAAATTCTGGCATTAAAGGCATGTGCCATCAAATCCAGCCAAGAGAAGATTCTGTGAAATGCTAAGCATTTTAAAGAGTTGTTATATAACAGGAAATAACTGGTTTCCATGGCTCAATAAAGCTTACAGGAGAAAGTTAAATAATGTAGTTTTAATTTTTTTCTGAGTGCATGAGCCAGAGAGATATCTCCTTGGTAAAATGCTTGTTTTGCAAGCATGAAGCCCTGGGCTTGATTCGTTGATCCCACCTAAAATTCCTGGGCCTGGCAGTATGTTCTGAAAATCCCAGTACTGGTGAGGTGGAGACAGGAGAAACACCATGACTTGATAGTCAAAGTTTAGCCTAGTTTGTGAGCTCTAGCCAATGAGAAGCTCCATCCTGAAGGACTTCCTTCTGGATTTCCTAAACTATACTGGAAGTTGCTCTTTAGTGTGTACGTGTGCGCGCGCACACACACACACACACACACACACACACACACACACACACAATTTTTCTTGAGGAATTCTGACATAATATTAACAGCTATTGTCTGAATATTTAATATTCTTCCCAGAAGAGAAGAGGCTGGAAGGCCTGTTAACTCATTTGATCATTATATTAACTCTATGAAGCTGGGAACTGACACACTGCTCATTCTTATTTATCATTCTTTTTTTTTTTTAAGGCATGTGGATGTTTTGCTCAAATGTGTGTCTATGTACCATCTGTGTGCTGTGCCCACAGTGGCTAAAGAGGATGTTGAGTTCCGTGGAACTAGAATTTCAGACAGTTGTGAGTTGATATGTGGGTACTGGGAATTGAATTGGAATCTTTTGGAAGAGAAGTTACTGCTATTAACTGCTGAGCCATGTCTGTAGTCCAACTCTGGTCACTTTTGAAATGCTAAAAATTAAACAGAAACATAGAGTAGTTGAAAATTTGTGTACCAATAGGCACTGAAAATCAGACACATGCCCAGAACCTGGGTGTCCTGACACAAAAAGGACATTGGAGATCTCAAAAAGCTCCAGCAATGACAGTAGGATTATTCCTTGTGCAGAGGACTTAAAAATGAATATTCTTTGGAAAGTGACTCCTGACCTGTCATTGGACATTCTACTCCTGAGAGACTCCAGCAGCTTCCATGTCATAGGAAAATTTAAAGACATCATTATCCATGGCCTGTAGTGCTGGCAGGCACACTTAAGGAACTGACCAAATTATCTTTATAATGAAATATTCCCTCTCAGAATCAGCTTCCTTTTTCCCTGTTAGGACTTGGGATTCATACATAGAGGCCCACATTGGCTCATGATAAATACTGCCTGACAAAAGCCCCAGAAAAAGTCTGCCCCAGCAAATGGAAAACAGAGCTAAATCAATGAGCTGAGAGCCCAAAAGGAAAGGGGACTCAGGTGTGGAGAAATGACTTGGCTGTGTGAGTCACGCCATGTTACAGAGAATGTGAGCTTGTTTAACAAAAATGAAGAGCACAAAAAGAAGTCGGGAAACCTTGGCACTCAAGCAGGGGAGACCCAACCATGGGAAAAGAACATGAAAATAAGAAGCAACTGGTCCTTAGAACTTCATACTCTAAATGTTCAGAGGCCAAAGGATGGATGACTGCAAAGGAGGAAGAGACAAGACTTTTGGTGTTAGAGGTCCAACACCCATGTCACATTCTTAAACAATGGCCATGCTAATTCCATTGGAAGTATGCAGGCAGACAGAAAACTGTTCCCCTGTATATCTACGGGCAACACAAGCCCCTCCCTCCATTGACTTCCCTGTTTTTCTAGTGCCTGGAATAAACTTTTACTTTGCTTCCTTCAGTATTGCCTGAGAGGGTGTGGCCTCACACTCCTGCTAAGACTTTCCATTTTCCCTTCTGTGTTGTTAACTTTAAACCTGTAAGATCACTAATACCCATGCAAAAAATATTTTCCCTCTTTTTTAAATGCTCCTGAGATGCAATATGCCCCAACTACAGCCTTGTACCTCTCTCCCTTTAGAGGAAAGCTGAAGAATTGTCTTCTTATTTTTCCTACCACTTTTTCACCTCTCATCTATCTTGAAAACACTCTAATCATGCGTTTATCCATACCGTTCCACTGAATCCTTCTTGTCAAGCTGGCAATGACTCTGTCCTGCCAAATCTGATTGCCTCTCAGTCCTCATCTTGTTCAACTGCTCAACACACTGACAGGACCAATCACTTCTTTAAAACTCTCAGTACTGTCTCTTCAGGTCACTGAACACCCCTGAATTTTCCATTTTCCAGGCTTCTCCTTTACTCTCTTCCATTGAACTTTCTTTGTCCTGATCTCTAAATGTTAGGGTCCAGTTTTGGAAAGTCTACCTCTCTCTATATATATTGGTTCCTCAAAAGACTTCATCTTAGCTGGGCCTAGTGATACAGATCTACTATTTGGGAAGCTAGGGCAGGTGGATCAGAAGTTCAAGGCCAGCCTGGGATATTTGGAGAGATCTTTTCTCAAAATAGTAACTTAAACAGAACTGGCAATACATCTCAATGATAAGGAGCTTGTCTAGGATGTGAACAAGGCTCTGGATTCAACTCAGTACTTAAGGAACTCTTATTACATCTCACATTTGTAGGTATACCTATGAGGTTCTGTCTCTCACAGTCCTACCTTCTTTCCTATGTATTATTATTATTCAGCCCTGGTCCTCCCTCAGGTGTCTAAATTCACTTGCACACCTCTAATCTACCACAGAACTTTGTTCATCGCCTCTCTGTTCCTAACCCTGCTTCTGCAATTTGGGTTCTCTAGAAGTAGATATTGGGTCAGAGGTTAGGGCACAGAATTAGGAAGTATCAACATCCCTAGTGAGGGAAACAGATTGAAGAGTGGGAGAAATCTCTTCAGATTCCTGTAGACCCCTCAATGTCTTGGCTTACTCTCTGGAAAACACTAGTCTCTAGTGCACAGAGCTCCTGAAATCTGTTCACTCACAGTTAAAGTGAATGAATAGGCTTCTTGAGACATCATATGTAGAATTTCAATAGAAGAGGAGACTCCAGGATGCAGTAGCTGTCTATAGCTAAGTCAGCTCCTAAAGAAACTGATGGCACAGCGTGAGCCTGCTTCTCTGACTCAGTTGCTCTGCCATTGCTAAGACACTCTGGGTTACCTACCAATTTTCTAGGGCACAACACCATTTTGTGTCAGTTTAACATGCAGTATTCTTTGTGCACACTTTGCTAATTTTTGGTATGTTATCTCAAGCTCAAAGTATTCCTTATCTAACATTTGCTCCTACTCTTTCGCTAGCTATGCTTGTGACCTTTATAAAGTCACTGCCCACTCTATGTACCTTCAAAAACATCTTTTAAGACTCACTTATGACACTGAGTCTTGGCCATTATTAAATGTTATTTTTAAATGTATTTAATAACTATATTAGTTATTAATATGACTTGACTAGCCCTCAGAAATCAAGGCAGAGTCCTATGGATTTTTAATAAATCAGTTTTAGCACAATTACTGGAAATATACCCTCATATATTTTTCTATATGCTAGACTGTGTTCCCCCAGTACTTGCTATTTGAGTCTGGCCTGGGTTACATTTGCTCCACCAGTCTGTCCTCGGGGGCATTTCAATGGGTCCTGGTCCTGATCCATCATATCTAATGGAGACTTCCTCCATCTTCTTTCTCCTTCTCCCTCCTTCACCTCTTTCTCTCTTCATGGTCTCTACCTAGGACCCCCCACCCAGCCTTGTAACCAAAACTCCACCCACATCTATTCTCTCCCAGTAATTGGCTGTAGCCATTTTTATTTAACCAACATCTTTAAACTGGGGAGTAAGGTTTACACATCAAAGCTGGTATACTTGAGTATCTGCTAATGGATGGGCAACCAGATTTTAGGGGACAGTATTTAGCACATGAATACACAGCAGCATCAGTCTAAGCCCAACACATCATAACAGTAATTTTTCTGGAAATAAATGCTCAATCCTTGTAGAAATACAAAAAGAAAAAAATATATTATAAACCAGTGATGTGCCTAAATATGTTTTCCCCATGTACATGTGTATAGTTTGTGTCCATGTGGACATGCATGCTTGTGTGTGTGTTTACTTGTATGTATGTATCTAGAAGTTGGTGTTGAGTGTCTTTGGCTAATCTCTATCTCATATATTGAGGCATGGCTGCTCATTTAAACCCAGACCTTCCCAATTGGCTATTCTAGTTAGCTAACTTGTTCTAGGGCCTCTCTCGTCTCTGAATCTCACATGCCACACTCATCTAGCATTTCCATGAGTGCTGGAGAGCTGAACTCCTGTCTTTGTGAGTTGCACAGCAAGCCCTTTGCTCAAGGGACTACTTTCTCAGCTACATGTCTAACTATTCTCTTCTAGAATTGGCTTAGCAACAATTCAAGCTAAAATTTCCCCAAATCTTATCTTGCCACCTACACCCCACCCCCGAAGTTAAGAAATTGAAAAACGGTGAAAGTTGTACACAAGATAACTTTACTTTCTTAGTGATAAGTTTTGGGGAAAATGTGGTATTTTGTATTCAGTCACATGTCTTATTTAAGTCTACATAAAAACTAGAGAGGCAGAGCTGTCTCAATGGGTAAAGTAAATCTTACTTTATATACTGAAGTTAATTCCTCATAGGCTCAAACAACAAAACCACTGCTCTTCAAAGCATCGCATCTTAAGAGAACTCTGAATTTGGTGGCTCACCTGTATTTCATTTTCTATATAAAATTCCTTTTGAAAACCCAAGCCCCTCATGCCAAAGTGACAGACCTTTAATGGAAAGAACCAACTTTATATTTCATTACACATGGGCTCAAAAATCCAATTTCATCTCGTATAACCTGCATTGAGAAAGTCTGGCCTATCCTTTTCTCTTCTGGAGCTGTTTTTTTGCTCACCAGAGATAGACAGATTCTCTTCCTAAATTAAGAACTGATAATGAGAGTACCTGAGGGAGCTCCTGCCTTCAGAACAGGTCCCTGCAGCCCACACATAGCACATCTGTGTTCCACTGGAGTCTGTGCATATTTCTGTCTCCTCACTCTGCCAAGACTTCACGGATGTGTGAGGATTCTACAAGTGAGAGGGCAGAGGACAAATGTCCCAACTAGGGACAAATTGAAATGACATTTTAAAGCTTTAGGTCAATCTAGATAATATTGTCTTTTAGGCTTGATTCTTGTTTTTTCCTCATTTAACCTTTTTCTTTTATTGTAAACTTAAAGAATAGACCCCTAAAGAGGGGCTGGTCACATGGTCTATTTTTTCCTTGGTCCACAGGGGTCTGTGGTATGTGATACTCACCTAGAATGACCTATGTGCATATTGTGCAGTCCTATCCTACATAAGTTGCCTCCTATTTAATTTATCCTCATAGCATTTTCTGGGCTAAAAAATGAAAATTCCATTCATTTTTAGAAAACAACTGCAAAACAAAGAGTACCACATATTATTTATTGGCCAGATATTATGGCATCAAGTATAAGTAAGTCTTTTACCTAAATTATCTGTGTCCTGTAAAATCAATTATCAACTTTATTTTCTAGATGAGAAAACAGACTAGAGGAGCTGAGGGGACATAGCTCAGTTGGTGGAGAGCTTACTTAGGATTCACAATGTCTGGGCTTGGTTCTCAGAACTGAATAAAACTGGGCATAGTGGTGAACTTGTAATTCTAGCCCTTAAAAGTAGAAACTGGAGGATCAGAAACCCAAGGTTATTCTTGGCTGTGCAGCATGTTCAAGGTCAACTTCAACTGCATGAAACTTGTCTTTAGAAAGAGAGGTAGCTAAGTGGTGTCATGAACAAAGAATAGCTGGGAAGCTTGCTGAAAATGAGGCTGTTGGTCTGCATAACATCTACTCTCAGTTGAAGCAAAATAAGTTGATTAATACAGAGCAGATGCCCAGGGATATCTAGTTACTCCCTCGTGAGCCTACAATAGCTGAAAAACATCAGAGATTGGATCCTTCTGTTTATAATGGATAGGCTAGGGTCAATATGATACTGCCCTCAACATGATTAGTACACTGGAATAACAGAGTATCAGCAATCTCCTTGGCTTTGACTCAGATCAAACTAATGTGAAATTGTAGCAAGTACAATTTCTAGGAGACGGTGTAGTGAATGTGAAGGATTGCGTACTCCTCGGCTTCATAGCCTTCATCCCCATCATGCTAGGCTGGTTGTAGCTCACACTGAGCACAGCTATTGGTTTAATTTGTGATTGTGAGGGTTTTTTGGGAGCAAGACCTCATCAGGAAATCTTTTCTGTTCATCTTGTCTTTAACACTCTGCTCTAACTTCATTCCATGTGATTTTTTTTTGAAAGTGAGAATATTAGGGTCATCAACATGCAATTTTTACATTTTTCTGTGGCACTTTAATTTTAGCTGTTCATTGGCACATAGAACATTTTGTCTTCTAGACTTTGTCTGTGTACTTTTCCATCTACTTGTCCATCCATCCATCCATCCATCCATCCATCCATCCATCCATCCATCCATTTATTCTTAATTTTTTAATATTTATATACTGACTAGATGAAATGAGACTCATACACCCAATCAAATTCAATCAAATACCAACAGTCAACTCAACTTCCTGTGTAGATTCAACTATATTTTTGTGAAAGCATTGTATTGACTTTGACATGGAGTTACAGAACTGTTTCAAAGGTTGACTGCCAAATACACAAATTAATCAAATAGAAGTAGTGACTCCATGCAGTGATGGAAAGAGAAAGGCAATTACATAAGGTATACTACTGCTTTTGATGTGCAAAACTCTTCTAACAGATTGCTCACTGGAATTTCAATTCTTATTTTTTATGGTAATTAATACCATAAAATGCATACTATTTTTCATCGGCAAAAACAAATGATTGTATTGAAGAATAATTTGCCACCTCTCCTAGCAGAGTTTGACAGAACTGTTCAAAGCCATGTGATCAATGAATTATTTATAAACTACAGCACTAATATCTTGTTGCAATCCAATTGCTAAGGGTCTGTCTAGCTATCCAATAGTTCTTGCCTTTAAAAAAAATTCCCAAGAATAGATCACCTGATCATTTAAAATCATAACAAGTAGAAATTTGGCGGAGAGAATGACATTTTATTTCAAAAATTGCCAATGGCTCAATAGACAGCAATGGAAATTGCCCTTGCCCTAGTCACGCTGAAATTTTCAGGGATACAAAATTAGGAAGCAATAGAGTTGAGTAAGCAGATACCTTCAGATAAAGCCTAGGTGATTTCCCATCAAAGAGCATGATATCCTATGTTTTTATATAAGATTTCAGATTAAATGTATACAGAAATAAAATGGTAGGCTAAGGGTCTATCATCTCATTCTCACATTGTCTTTTACATATTTATTGGAGTCATCGCTTCCTCTCAGACTTGACCCACACAAATAGCACGGCCCATCAATCCTCTTTTTAATAACCTAAACTGCCCAGCACAGGAGTTGCCAATTGTGGTATTGTTATAGTCCTATTTATTTCTGAATTTGGCTTGACCAAACCATCCTTTAGTCCTGTTACTTGTCTAAGCCATGGTATTTACAGGTAATATACTTCACTATCCCTATTTTATAAGAAAAGCAAGAAAAAACAGAGAAGTAAATAACCAGGTCTTGAAAAAGAGTGCAAATTTTTATTTTAAATTTATTTAGAATCAGTATGTATAAGGAACTATTGGATCAGTGAGCAAAAAATATATTACCCCAGCTGATTAAATCACTATACAACCACGACATGAATATATATATATACAATACATGTACACATATATATGTGTGTATATATATATTTCTCTTAATAGATACAAAATACAAAATATATAATATACATTATGTATAGGCAAATACATGTATTCAAATTATATGTTTATAGCAAAATTATGAACCTAGTTCAGGATATTAATATCATCAATGCTCAATGAAAATAAGATTAAAACACATAGGCCATACCTTACATATTTAATTTAAAAATAGCAAGTATGCACTAAAGTTTACTGTATTTTCTTTATAGATCACTAATCACAAGAAACTTACCATAATTTAGGACATTTACCTGAACTACTGAAATAATATCCTACCTCATGAATTCTTTACAAGATTTCATGTATAAAATTCAGGGGAGTGTTTGAGTGTTTATGAAATTAGAAATTCTTCATTTTTACTAGTGTCTGAATAGGACGTTGGACATTTCATTAAAAACTGATTCTAGGGTGACATTATAGGTCTTTAAGTGGAATCATGACATATTAACTAAAAAATTACAGAAATTTTCATATATACAGAGGGTGAGAGATGTTGAAATAATGTTGTTATTTACCATGGCTTTGGTATTATGGCAGATTCAGTATTATGATTTTTACTATTTGATGGGTTCATAAATAAATACATGTTAAATATTTCACTAACTGTATTTTATGTAATGTTTCTTATAATTAATCTATTTTTTGTTAGGCAATTGAAAGTATTGTTTTGAGAAGTCAGATTGTGCACGGACACACTAAGTGTTGACTTTATTGTTATTCACTTCACTGTTTTGAGTCAACTTCTTTTCTTCTTCATGCAATGGCCACACTGCTTCCAGTTGGAGATTAAATATGCCATGTATCTCCCCTATTTCTCACCTTTAGGACTTTCTATTTTTCTCTCTCTCTCTTTTTTTTTAAGGATTTATTTTTTATTTATTATAATTGTAGCTGTCTTCAGACACTCCAGAAGAGGGCGCCAGATCTCGTTACGGATGGTTGTGAGCCACCATGTGGATGCTGGGATTTGAACTTATCACCTTCGGAAGAGCAGTCGGGTGCTCCTATCCCCTGAGCCATCTCACCAGCCCTCCTTTAGGACTTTCTAATACCAAATGAAATCTAAAGCTCTATGCTCAATCCATATAGGATGCAAGATAAGCCATCTTCTGCCTTCTCCATCCTCCCAAATCCATGTGCAGACGTCTGCCTCACAGATGACTCTGCTCGTGACCACGCAGATTCTTTACAGGTGATCTTCCCAGTGGCTTGAAAGCACATTTTCACAGATCCTCATGCTATATTCCTGAAGAGACTTTCCCTGTCTTAAAATAGTACCCAAAATGTCATCATTCTTAGCTTGTCTTGTTGCCTTCATAACCCTTTTTACTCCCAACTTAGACTTCTGTCTTGCTCTCTGAGCATTAGGAACTATTTATGCCCAAAATGCAAACAAGAGAAACCAACAGATAAACAATAGATCAAAAGACACAAAATGAGACACCCAAGGACCAATTGAAGGAGATTCAAGGTCACTTCCAATTCTGCCAGGGTCTCTACAGGCTACTGGGATATTAAAGTAGTTGACATGATTTGACAACAAGCTGGGTGATTTGGCCTCACTTCTTAGCCAAGGGAAAACTAGGAGAGCTGAAGAAAGCCAACATGTGGTCTCCCGTGGTCAGGGAGAATGCATTCTTAGCTTACTGAGCTGGGGATTTCTATATAAACTCTTGAAGGCCCATGCTTTTCAACTATAAAACAGAGATCCTATCACTATCTGATCCTTAGAGAAGCATAAGAGTGGGATGAAATAAGACAAGCGTTTAGCTTCATGCCTTGTACATGGTAAGTGCTCAGAAATGGTTGGCTATTGTCACCTTTATTGTTTCCATTAGAGAAATGAATCATCAATCTGTAGTGCTATAAAACTTCCACCAGAGTTTCTTTACCTGGGAGTTCACAAAATGCTTTAAGGGACTGTGGGCTTTTGAAAGTAAATTCCAATACTTCGGGGATAGGAATACAGACATAGTTCTGAAATGAAAGCGAGATGCACTCCTATCATTGTCCACTCTTTGTCACTAGAGAGGTCCAGAATCAATGCTAATATATAGGTGGATTTTGAAATAGTGAGGAATAAGATGCAGGAAGCTGCTGGCTACATAAACTAGGGCATCCTTCACCCAACTCAGATGAGGGAAACATTCTTGATATCATGGGAGCAAACAAACAGGGAATATAAATCTACATAGTAGTAGGCTTCGGGGAAAACACTAGAGTTCAAAGAAATTTACCACCGAGGGACAAAGGATTTCAAATCCCCACAGAACAGAGAATCTCTCACATCTGATAACAAGTGGCAGTGATAGATGTAAGTTAGTATAAAAGTCTGAGAAGCAACAGTGGTACTTAAATTTTAGTATGCATCTAAACGCTCTGTGATGTGTGTTAAAATGTCCAGAGATTGTGATTTAGTCTGTGAGCTGAGATCCATAAATCTGTCCTGGTAATAATCACCCTACGGAATTCTGATACAGGTGGTCTAAGGTTCACTCTAAAACGGATGGGACTGAAAGGAAAATATTAAAAGCAGGCTTCTCGGTTTATTTTAGCCTGGTTCACTAGAAGGAAGCAAAGTGGAATCTCTAGAAAAAAATAGAGGTGTGTTGGCATGGAGTGCCTTCCATGTCTAAAGTACTGGAGACAATAGTGAGGGCAGCTGACTTCAGCTTAGAGATTTTAATCATCTCCTTCTTGGCAACCTAGCTCTTACCTACTGTATTTTCCACCATTCATCCTTTGTCTTTTTAACCCCAGGCCATCTCTTCTTCTGTCCTAGAATTCTGGGTAGGTTCTGAGTTGTCCCTGTGCTCATGGGTTAGGAAAGAAGACCTTGTGTGTATAATGAGCAAAACAAAACATGGTCAAAACTGAACAAGGGCTCAGAGCACACCCTTGCTTGCACTCCTCCCCGACCTCCAGAGGACTAGTGCATTTCCAGCCTCATGGATAACTGGGATGGAATCATCGCTTGTGGTCACTTGGCACTTTGCAAATTCCATGCTTATTTTAGGTTAGCTTTACATGTTTCTGTGCATCATCCCTCTGTGTATTGGTTTTCTGTGGCTGCTGTAACACTTTGCTAATAATTTGATCATTTGAAAACTGGACATTCTTTTATCATTTTAGAAACCAGAAACCTGAAATCCTGATGTCAGCAGACTGACTGACTTCCAAAGTCTTTAAAGAGCAGTTACTTCCTTCAGTGGCCCCACAGCTTCTTTCACTTGTGTTCATCTAACTCCAACATCTATCTATCTATCTTCATAGTCACACAGCGTTCTCTGTGCCATCTGTTTGGTTGGGTTACTAGATTTGGAGTCCTGCTGGACACAGATATAATCCTACTTTGAAGTTCTACATGTAATGGCTAAAAAAAAAAAAAAAAAAACTATAGGCTGGAGTATTTATTTCTCACATTTCTAGAGAATGCTGAATATAAATGTTCCCATAGGACTGTGTCTGCTGAGGACCCTTGGTTTCCAGATGACCACCATCATCCTGAACACTCACATGGTAGAGGGAAAGCTCTAGTCTTTCCTTATCAGGACACTAATACCATCAGTGGGGGCTGTAGTGGTTTAAATGAGAAATTCCCTGCACAAACTCAGGTGTTTGAACACTTGGATGCCAGTTGGTAGTAGTACTGTTTGGAAAGGTTTAGGTGTGTTTTTGCAAGAGGAAGTATGTCACTGGCAGTAGAAATATATATCATTATTCTACTCTACTTCCAGTTTGTTCTCTGTATTTTGTGCTTACAGCTGAGATGTGATTTCCGAGCTTCCTGCCATGGCTCTTTCTCCTGGTCACTATGATGGCCTCTTATTCCTCTGTAATGGTAAGCCCAAATAAATTTTCCCATCTGTAAGTTGCTTTTCCTTGTAACATTTTATAACAGCAACAGAAAAGTAACAAATACAGGGCCCCATTCTTATATAAACTTAATGTCTTTCAAAAAGCTCTAATTTTGAATACAACCACATCAAGTATTAGATGATTCAGTATATGAATTTGAAAAGGACATAAATATTTAATCTATACTGAACTCCCTCTCCAAATATATCTATATTTAGATGTTCCAGGAGTTAGAAACACAGATGTAATTTTGACACCCCAGCCCGGGCCAACCAACTCACTACATGCTATGAGCTTTTGGTTCCTGTAATAAGTACTCTATCCTGTTCTCCAGTCTACATCTGCCTATGCAAACTTAAACACAAGCCTCAATCTTGGTGCCAAGAGTACACTAACTGATCTTACAAACTTGAACATGAGATAACTGTTGACTACTGAGTATAACTGAAAGTAAGTTATAGCTTCTTGCTAACAACAGCCTACTAATCTACCAAAATAAATAGGGAGTATGTAAATTATGCCATATACACAGTGATAGTAAGTGACTATATTCTGGAAATTTTTAGGGAGGCTGGTTTTAGAGACTTATATCAGATCATTTACCCTCAAATTGGCCCCAAAATATCCATCCTGCCTTAGAATTTAAACCGAGTGATAGAACTGCCAGATTGGAGATGGTTGTAGGAGAGAGGAAGAGATTTTATCCCTCTTTACCCGATAGCTCATGACTAAAGCAATCCATAGATGAAAACGATGATTAGATTCTGTGGATAATTTGCATTGCCTTTACAGAGAAAAATCAACTTTTGGGAACCTGATGAAATATGTCTTGTGGAGCATTTCTATCTGCCTATATTCTAGCTCTGGCTCAGCCAAAAGAGAGGAGTTATTAGTCAGCTTAAGGAAGGTAATGGATGAGGCTATGAAAAATAGGCTTGCCCACCAAGCAGAGGAAAGGCATTTTTACAGGGGAATGGTGGAGGTGCTCATTGGTGGAATTACAGCTTCCCTCACTCATAACCCATGGTCCTTGCTCACAAATGGAATTAAATCAGACATTTATTCATTTCACAGTGCCCTCTGAAAATAACTGCTGCAGAATCTCTGAGTTGAAGAAGGGTCTAGAGGATTTTCAGCTTTGTGTCCCCTAATGCAGAGCATCAAGCCTGATGCTAAGTGCATGTCCAACAAGCATTGGCTACATGAACACATACATGGAAGACATAGCAGTTCTCTTAACATATAAGGCAGACTGGCTTCTACCTTTGAGTAACTCTTATGCGCTGAGATTAAACTCAAAGTCCTTTCAATGCTCTTCCTGGTCTGACTGTTCCCACATCAGCCTCACCCACTCCTTTGTTGTGTCCCTCACTCATTTCCCATCAGCTGCATAGTGCTCTTCCTGCTTAGTACTCTTCCTGCTTAGTACTCTTCCTGCTTAGTACTCTTCCTGCTTAGTTCTCTTCCTGCTTAGTACTCTCCCTGCTTAGTACTCTTCCTGCTCAGTACTCTTCCTGCTTAGTACTCTTCCTGCTTAGTACTCTTCCTGCTTAGTACTCTTCCTGCTTAGTACTCTTCCTGCTTAGTACTCTTCCTGCTTAGTACTCTTCCTGCTCCAGCTTATCCATCTTGTTCTTGCCTCACGACTACTGTACTTCCCAACTCTTCTACTGCTAAGTACATTCTTCGCTTCGAAATATCTGAGTAGCTCACTCCTCCATTCCTTTTCATTCTCTCTTAGGACTTCCATGACTATCAAACCTAAGTCTGAAATATCCAGCTTCACTCCTCAACACTTCCTGATTCTGCTCATTGTTTTCAGTTTTACTTCATTTGTTCTTTCTTCCTGCTAGGAACACACACACACACACACACACACACACACACACACACACACACATAGTCTCTTTATTCTATAAGCTGTAAACTCCCAAGTAGGACACTCATGATTTACTCATAATTGCACATTAAAATTGTGCCAGATCAGATTAGTTATGTAATAAGGATTTATTAAATAGGAAAGAATGGTATCTTGTTTCATACAATTGGTGATTGTATGAACAACAAAAAAAAATATGAGTTGGAGTTGGCCACTGTTGTTTTAACTTAGGACCCACATTTTCTACAAAACTCACCTGGAAATAACTCAAATATTGAGCCCAATGGGAGGGGTGCACTAAAAAAAACCCTGCAAGTTATTTGTGATTATCTAACCTTGACAACTCGGAGGCTTTGTGCTAATGTGCACGTTGAAGCAGCAAGTGCGTTTTAGCTCAATATTACAAATCAGTCTAGGACTTTGTACTGGTCAATAGGAAACAGCCAGATGCATGTTGTGATTTATTAAACATGTCTTCATAATTAAGATGAAATAGCTGGTGCAGGAGCATTTCCCTGCTTGCTGCCTTGGTCTCAGAAAAAGTTCAGTGAGAAATAAGCTCATAAAACTTGGATGAACTACCTTGGGGAGGGGCATGTGGAATACTGGTTCTTTTCTAGTGAAAGGCAGAGACATATTTTAAAACTCTAAACTACAGGATGGACTGTAGATGCTTTTTGTCAATTTAATAAGACATATAAACTCCCTGAAAAAAAAATCTATGCTATCCCTTTGGCTCTTTTAGGATGGAAAATATGGGGAACCATGTCAATGGTTAGGAAGGCTTCATTAAGGGCTGGAGAGATGGCTCAGCACAGGAGTGCTTACTGCTCTAGCAGGGGACCTGAGTTTGTAACACTCACAGGAAAGCTCACAACCTCTAACATCTCTAATTACAGCATATCTGATGCCTTCTTCTGACCCTGTGTCCTCTTACATATGGCTTACACAAACTCATACAGGGTTATACATGTGCACATAAAAATGCTTCATTAATGTAATATCATAAGGGATAATATGTCCAAAGGGAAGGGGATCAGGACATGTCATATCTCATGAGTGTGCTCTGTAAAGGTCATGGATAGAAGAAAAGACAGAGGGAGAGATAGCTACCTACAGACATTCATTGAACAAGAGTTCTTAAATAGTGATATTAAAGGATATCAACACCTGGTAAATTGAGAGACAGCAACAGAGATAATTCAATACTTTCTAAATCCAAATAACTTTTGAATGATACAAATGAGGGTGAATAAAGAGCCTAGGGATAGTGTGAAAATGGAAACCCTCATTGTATCATATGTTGGAGCACTGACAGTAGAGTTGTCTGCAACCAAGAATCCACGAAGCTTATATGTAGTGAATAAAAACAATAGATAGGCAATTTTATGAATTATGCATGTTAATACAATTCTATTCACAAGCTCACTAAGAAGGCAATGACATCCAGATTTATTGATAATTATTTTGCATGACATTGTTGGGGCAAAAATTTAGCCTAGTAAGAATATTTTCAGAAAAGCCAGGAAACCTTTTAAAGTCAAAGTGTTTACCGTGGCAGAATTATATGTACCTGAGTCTCTCTTCTTGAGTCTGCCCTTGCCACCTTGTTATTTCCCAGGGAGCTTGAGAGAGCTGAGTGGAATTATTCCTTTAAGAAATATAAGATATTCTAGAAAATAAACCATTTCAGGCTCAGTCATTGAATATGTCATTACAAGAAGCACAAAGCTTCAAACAAGAATTTGGATAAACTCACTTCTTTTGCTCAGCATCAACTATGTCATAGACTATTTGGTTCACCACCCTAATAATGTCCCAAGACTCTTTCAAGAGTCATCGAATGTGCATTATTGTGCCCATGTGAAGTTCCTCAACCTCCATGGACAAACACTGTCGTTTATCAGACCTAGTGTTTATGTTCTTTGTATCCACCTTGCATTTCCTCAGGAATGTTACACACCACGTTTGAGAAAAGGTCTGTTTCTGTTTTATTTCTATGTGTCATAGTAAACTTTGGGAACATGAATATTTTAGGGTTGTATGAAAATGGATTACAGTGCTATGCTCGATAATATGTGCAGCTCTGTCTCCATGTAGGTTCCCCAACAATGGGATCAGAGTTTTTCCTAAAGCTGTCACCTGGCCATGTAATCTGTTTTCCAACAGGAATGCCTTGTCTGGACTCAATAGGAGAGGATGCACCTAACCCTGCCGAGACTTGGTAAACCAGGATCAGGAGAAACCCGGAGGGCATCCTCTCAGAAGAGAAGGAGTTGGGAGATTGAGGCGGAGACTCTGTGATGCGGACTGAGAGGTAGGGCAGTGGTTGGGATTTAAAAGAAAAAGAAGAAAAGAACTGGCAACCAGGGGTCTGCTTTTTTTTTTTTTTTTTTTTTTTTTTTGGTTTTTTGAGACAGGGTTTCTCTGTATAGCCCTAGCTGTCCTGGAACTCACTTTGTAGACCAGGCTGGCCTCGAACTCAGAAATCCGCCTGCCTCTGCCTCCCGAGTGCTGGGATTAAAGGCGTGCGCCACCAGGTCTGCTTTTTAAAGACTCACCAATAAAGCCTTTATCAGCATCTTGGAGAGCATATTTGCCTATCAAGCACCTGGTCACATGGGGAGCCTCATGCCTCCTCCAAAATATCTATCTATCTATCTATCTATCTATCTATCTATCTATCTATCTATCTATCTATCTATCTATTTGTCGGTCTGTCTGTCTATATCATCTTTATCTTTATCTATCTGTTCCTATCTATCTATCTATCTATCTATCTATCTATCTATCTATCTATCCATCCATTTGTCTGTCTGTCTGTCTATATCATCTCTATCTTTCTATATCTGTTTCTATCTATCTATCTATCTATCTATCTATCTATCTATCTATCTCCCATCTTTATCACTATATATCATGTAATCTATCATCTCATTTATCATCTATCTATATACCTATCTATCTAATCTATCTATTTACATATCTATCTATCTATCTATCTATCTATCTATCTATCTATCTATCTATCATCTATCTATCATCTGTCATCTATTTATAGATACATGATAGATACAAACACATGTATGTGTGTGAATATGCTTGCATGTGCACACATCTTTATGTGGGTGGGAGCATGCACATGCCAAGTCATGCCTGTGGAAGTCAGAGAACAACCTCGGATGTGACTCACCACCTTTTACCTAGTTTTGATGCAAGGACTCTTGTTTGATCCAGTGTATACCACATTTGTTAGTTTGCAAGCCCTGGATGGCTATATCTAATATCAGCACATGCTGCAGAATTCAGAGAAAAGGTTTTCCTTAGAATCCTAGCAAACATTTCATAAGACTGAATGATACAAGCGGGGAGAGGCATGGTTACAGTTCCAGAAACACTTTTCTAGATAAGTCAGTCTAACCAGGCTTCAATTCCCTCAACTGTAAAATATTTCTATATCCACTCTCTCTCTCTCTCTCTCTCTCTCTCTCTCTCTCTCTCTCTCTCTCCATTGTCATTATCTATTAAATGTATGTGTGAATGATTGAACTATGTGTGTCAATATGTGTAGTACATGCAGGAAGGAGACCATGGAAATCATAAGAGGGCACACAATCCTTTGGACCTGGACTTACAAGCAGTGTGAGCCATCCTATGGCTGCAGGGAAGCAAACCTGGGTTCTTGCCAGAGCAGCAAGCACTCTGAACTGCCAAGTCATCTTTCCAGCCCTGGAGCTCATTTCTATAATCATGTAACATATATGCCTGATCAGTACGTCTACACATTAAGGCTTGCTGGATGAGCAAGAGCTTTTACAAAGACAATGAATCCAGTGCTGCAGATGACCTTCCAGACTTTACTTGCACCTATTTAGTAACAAGGGAGAGAGATTTGGAAAGGCACACACAGAGGCTATACTAAGGGATGAGTGAGCCGAGTTGTTGAGGAAGGAGGGGCAGAATAATACATGTTGCTTGAAGGTGGAGAGTGTGAAGGATGAAAGAGAAACAGGGAGAGGAGATGAGGAGAGGAGAATCAAATAAAACAAGTTTTTCTTGAAAATTCCATAATGGAGCCTAATATGTGTATGCTAATTTAAATATACGATTAGGATTGGGGGGCAGATGATGCAATGGATAAAGCGTGTCACATGTATGAGGACCCACATATATTCTGATGTACTAGTGTATGTCTGTAATCCCAGAGCTCCTTCAGCAAGAGGATAGAGACAGGAAAATTAGCAGACTCCTGCAGACTAACAGGTATGGTATACACTGGGTCAAACAAGAGTGGCTATTTTAAGTAATACACACCTATAACTTTTTGAAGGGTGGTCTCATACATCCTGTTATGGACCAACCAGCCAGACAGTTGTGTATGTCAGATGTCAGAAAATACAGAAGCCTACCAAAACACCAGATTTCTTTTAAATAAGTTGATGTCCTATTTACAAAGTTGCTCATGCACATGAGATAAAAATACACAGAATATTTTGGTGGTTTTTTAAAATTATTTAAATGCCTCACATCCAAGTTGGAAGAAAAAGCAAGTCCACATTGCATGTGTTTATTGCTCCTTAGAGTGCTAACTCAGCATTTAAGACCCTGTCTTGAGAATTTTAACAGAAGATAGGATAACAGTAATTAGAATATAGAGGATTCATACGTATGGGTGAAAGAATTTCAGTGTATGTGTGTGGAGGAGGGGTTTTCATAGGCAGCTCCTTCACTTTGGTAGGAAAAGATAAAGGTTTAGTGCTCTGTAAGAATCTACTTAACTGCCACTATTTTCTCCTCTTCTTGAGAACAGAGAGAGTTCTTCTGAGGATTGTGAAGGGTCTCTCAAAGGTCTGAAATGAACAGATGTTTCCCCTTCCCTCAGACTCATAAAGCATTCTTCACTTCTCTGCATATGGCCTCTGCACTGCCCTGTGGGACTTATACTCCCTTTAAGCCTCCTTTGAAGCGGGAGGACTGCTGTGTCCCACACAGACTTATTACTCATTTTTACCACCCACTTCACTTGCTTTCCTAAGAAAGGGAATAGTAATGTAATCTGTCAGATTCCGGGACATTTGGGGGCTGATTTAATAGTGGATTGATTACTACAAATGAAGGTTTTTCCATATGATCTTGAGTTACAATCTTAAAACTAAAAAATAAACAAACAAAAACCCATATATTTGTGTGTGGACATGCATGGTGTATGCATGTACGTGTGTGTTCATATACGGTGTTGCAGATACCTGCATGCTACAGCACACATGTGGGCGTTAGAATCCACAGCAACATTGGTACCAGGTATTGGATCATGCTTTCCACTTTGTGTGAGAGAAGTTCCCATGTTCACTGCTGTATCTTCCAGGTTAGCGGGCTCACAAACTTGCTTGCAGAGACTGTCCTGCCAACCCCTCCCACCTTGCAATAGGAGTACTGGGATTTTAGGTGAGCACAGTCATGTCTGCTTTCACAAGGGTTCTGAGACCCAAACTCAGGGCCTCACATATATGTGAGGGCTCTTAACTCCCCAGCCCCACAGGGTCAAAACTTTTAAGTCGCAGTAGCAAAATACATTGACTGAACTAAAACAAAGTCTAAACCTCCAATACTTCTCTGAACATTCCTTTAGTCTCTATACAAATAGATCCTGCTTTACAGTAAAATAATAACAGAGTTTTGCTGTTGTTCTTCCAAGATAGCGCACTCTGATTCTCTTCCTTATCTGTTCCTTCATCTTTGAGGCCCAGTTCCAGCTCCTTATAAACAAGGCTATTAGGGATGAATGGAGGATGCTTTTTTTTTTTCTTGTCTACAAATTCGTTTTTGACCTGTCACTGTTAGGTGCTGACTAGTTTATTGTATCTTTGCAATATCAAATGATAAGTTTTCATTGTCCTCCACCTTACCCCATTCTGCTAAAGAAATGTGGGCAGAAAGACTTAGTCGACGCGGCTGGTGATTTATTTTGGAATTCACAAAGTCCTTGTGAACTCCTTGTGAAAGTCTTCCTCTCAGAATCAGCCTGGGATTCAATCCCGGTTGACCCAAAAGGCACAGATGGAGAAGACAGCATATGGAGTATGAAAACTTAGTGGCCCAATGGTCCCTTTCTTTGTGGTACTGATTCTTGTGAGGAGGTACTATATGTGGTTTCATTCTCTCTCTCTCTCTCTCTCTCTCTCTCTCTCTCTCTCTCTCTCTCTCTCTCTCTCCCTGACCACCCATTTCTCCTTCTCTCTTAGATAACTGTCAGCATAAGTGGACATTCAATTCCTGCAAGGGCAAAGACAGGTTCTTGTTAAAATATACATCTGACCACTAGGTTTGTGACTAGAAACTCTGCATTTCTAAACACCTCTCAGGTGATGCAGAGGCAACTGATTTGGGAACCACACAGGGGCAATGCCTCATCTTCCTGGCTTGCTGGTGTGCAAGGTCCTCCAGTAGAGTTCACCCCCCCCCCAGAGTTTCTCCAGCTTCTGTCCCTTGCAGACAGAGCTACTTCAAGCTTCTTTTTTTGTGGTGGGATGAGAGAGAACACAATAGTGTCTCCCTGTGCAAATACCACATTAGTTTCCTCAGCTGTTACCACCATGCCTACCAAGATCCCATTTAAATGTGTAGACTTAACTATATTAGCAAAGGAATTGCCCTCTAGGGGATGCTGACTTATGGCCAGAAGGTTGTCACCGTCACTTTACTCTTCATTCTCTTTTGATTTATATTTAAGTGTCTTAAGAGATCTAGTCTCTGTGGAAGTGATTATCAGTTAGGCTGCTGATACCCTCTGTACAGGGGATAATGAGATTTTTCTGAACTAATGATATCTGAATTAAAGTGGTATGCCCCAACACCAAGGGAAAGCAAACAAAGCCACAGGGGCACATTAGCCTGTTTAAGAAGGCAGACAGGCAGGCAGGGCAATAGATAAGGACTCTCCTTGGGTTGAGGAATCTAAACCCGTCTGTCAGATGGGTCTCCTATTACCTGATGTCAGTTACTTTTCTGGATTGTACTCCTGCATGGGATGGTTTGCGCATCCATACTACTGAACATCTGCTTTGTGTTTGGGACCATAAAAGATATTATGATAACGATAAAGATGAATAAGGTAAGTGCCTGCTTTAGAGAGTTCTAATACAGGTCATAACTGACACATTAATTACTGGATTTTTAAGTGATTCACTAGAGACCACTGATGTATACATCTTATAATAGAAAGCTATGATCCTACGGCAAGAAAAGCAGTCAAAATAATAGATATAGTACCTCTTTTGTGCAGTATATTAATAGCCAATTGTATAAATAAATAATGCATGAACAATGACTATAAGTTTTGTGAAAGGTGGGTGGACTACAAGGATGCAGGAAGAGGCTCCAGTTTGTCAATGACCAGGGAGCTTCTCTGCAAACACACATTTCTACTAAAACCTTGAAGGATACACAAGAGTTTGCTGAGTAAAGAGACAAGAACACTTTAAGAATGGAGAATAGCCTGTGTTGTGGTTCAGGGGTAAGGAAGAACTTGGTGCAATCTAGAACGCAAGGCAGACTAGCATGGTCAGAGGATTATAAGGGGGAGAGAAAAGGACATGATGCTGTTTCAATGAGTGGAGGGGGCTCCCGTTGAAGCATCTTGTAGGATGTTCACTGGCACTTGCATTTTTCTTGTAAATACAACAGGAAACTCCCAATCCAGTTTGCATTCTGAGACGATGACTGTCACTACAACATTGGCAGATGCTGACTAAAGGGGCCTGAAGGAGTTGCCCCACTGAGCTGCATCTGTCAAGGTCATTGAGAACTTTCAATACTGGCTAAAACTAATTTGGAGACTGGTTTGGTAAAAGCATTTCACTCACTCACTTGGGCACCATCTCTTACTCACAGGGTACTGCAGCCCTAAAAGGAAAGAGAGCCCTGATTTCTTCATTCTATCTTCATCTCTTCCCCCCCCCCCCCCGTGATGGTTTATATATTCTTGGACCAAGGAATGGCACCATTTAGAGGTGTGGCCTTGTTGGAATAGGTGTGACCTGGTTGGAATAGGTGTGTCACTGTGGGGGTGGGCTTAAGACCCTCACCCTAGTTGCCTGGGAGTCAGTCTTCCACTAGCAGCCTTTGGATGAAGGCATAGAACTCTCAGCTCTGCCTGTGCCATGACAGCCTGGATGCTGCCATGCTCCCACCTTGATTATAATGGACTGAACCTCTGAACCTGTAAGCTAGCCCCAATTAAATGTTTTTTTTTATTTTATTTTTTTTATAAAACTTGCCTTGCTCATGGTGTCTGTTCACAGCAGTAAAACCCTAACTAAAACACCCTCACACCCAAAAATTACTGCTCCATTCTATAAAAGCCTGGCAGTTATTTATTTTCAAACAAGTCCCATAAATACCTGCACTGTTGGGTGGACCCAAACTATTTGCTATTCGCATCTGCATCTAATGATCCAAGATGATACCTCCCATGAGTGTTCATCACTATCGTCAGTAATCAGCAATGCCTCTGTCATCATCTCTATTCTAAGGTCAACTTTCCAGAGAGGATTCAGCTAGAGAAGGAACTTATTAGCACACTCTTTAAGGAAGTAAGTGGGGTTTAGAGATGACCTAACATATGTGATAAATCTAATGGTATCCTTTTGGTAAGAATAGTAAAATACTAGGCAATAGGGGATTTCAGTACCCATCCCAACAACACTATTTATAAGTTGTAACCTTGGGACAAATGCTTATTTTTCTCATGTATAAATTAAACATCTTGAATTATGTAATCCCTAGATCAAAACTCAAGTATGAATTTATTTTGTGGAAATGAACATGGGATTTGGAGTTTTAAAAAAAGTATATAGTGTCGATCATGCTATGACCAAAGCCAAGTAATCTAAGACCCTAACAGTCCCTCACTTAAAGAAGAAGGAGAAAAGGACAGCACATAGAATTGCAAGCCCAACATGAAGCACAGTGCCTGGCACTTAGTAGGACCAAAAACCTACCGGTAATGAAAACAACAACAACAAACAAAAAAACAAAAACAAAAAGTCTTTTTCCTTTGAGAAGATTAAGTGATATCAGACATCCAAAAGAAGTTTAGGGGGTCATGGCAAATAGCTCAGTGAGGAATACTTTGCAAGCATGCGGACCTAAATTTGGATTAAAAGTATCCACAGAAAGCTGACACAGCTACAGCATGACTGTAACCTTGGTGCTGTGGCATGTAAGGCAGGAGAATGCCTGGGGCTTCCTGGCTATCAACTTAGCTCCAGGTTTAGAAAGAGACTGTGCACTAAGTGAACAGGGTAGTCAGTGACAGAGCAGAACATCTGTCTGAGTTAGGGTTCCATTGTTGTGAAGAGATACCATGACTGTGGAAATTCTTATAAAGGAAAACACGTAATTAGGGTTGGCTTAGAGTTTCAGAGGTTTAGCCCATTATCATCATGGTGAGAAACATGGTGACACATATGCAGGCAAGGTGATGGAGAAGGAGCTGAGAGTTTTACATCTTGATCTGAAGGCAGCAGAAGGAGACTGTGTCCCTGAACATGGTTTGAGCATACACAAGACCTCAAAGCCTGCTTCCACAGTGATACATTTCCTCCAACAAAGCTACACCTCCTAATTTTGCCACCCCCATGGGCCAAGCATTCAAACACATGGGTCTATGGGGGAGCCTTTCCTATTCAAACCACCACAATACCTGATATCATCTGACTTTTGCACATACAGGAATCTGAAGACACATGTGTCTCTGTAACACACACACACACACACACACACACACACAGACATACAAAAAACATGCAGACACTTTTTTCAAAGGAAAGTATATAACTCAGTTCTAATATGAGTTCACATACTCACCAAGAGCTCAATTCATGTAAAAATAATCTCTCTGGTGCTCTGGGATGAGCACAGCCTTTTATTCAGCATTACTTGTGAACATTAGGGCAATCTCCAAATTCCTCAGCATACATGGAAATAACAGAAAGTGGTGCTGGGGAGAAATGAGTGTGTATGCCACTTAATAAGCTATTAAAATTCCCATCAGAAAGATGGAGACTCAGAGGGAGTCCAAAATAGCAACTTCTGTAGCACCAGCCAAATAATGTGCTTCTTTTAAGAGCTGAGATTCATTTTTTTTTTTTATCATGCCTACAAGATAAGGCAAGCAGAGAAGAAGAACAAAAGGGAACAATGACACATTCAACCCCTACGGTAGGGTAATTCTTTACCTTCAACACACACTTTCTAGATTCCTAAGCCATGGTCTCACCAATATTCATAGGCTTTGTGTGAGAGTGATCTATGGTTGAAAGTATGAAAAGCTGCCTTGGCTGAATAGCACCAATCTAAGGTTGAAATGTCCTTGGTGTGATGGCTTGATTCCAACCTACCAACATCATTTAAATGCCAGGGTGATTGCTCTCTCTCAACCCCAACCCTCTACTCTTCTATCATTCCAGTTTTCTGATGGCTGCTTTCCCATTCTTTTGAGAGTTGCCAGGGGATCTAGCTATGGTCCAGCCTGCCTTTGAATTTCAGGAGACTTCCCATGAATGAGTTCTCTCATTGAGAGTTAATTTAATCAGGTTCGTTGTTCTTGTTCTCAGAAGTCCAAAAATAAAATAAATAAATAAATAAATAAATAAATAAATAAATAAACAAACAAATAAATAAATATCCCTCTCAATGTGTGAGATGAAAAAGTACCTTCTTATTTCTGCCCCAGCTCAGCCATCCATCTACAAGTCCAGCCAGTGGGAAGGCTAGAACAAAGGCTAGACTAAATTAGCACTCTGGACCCATGGATCCAATATCCACTATTTATAATTATACTAGGAAACCTGCTGGTGGCCCCATGGATGGGGCTGGAGGAAATGCAAAGATGGCTGGAAGTAAAAAAAAAAATCATGGTAGACAAAGCCATTGCCTCAGAGGTTGATATTTTAGTAAACAGAATATCAGTGCAGAGCACTAACAGCTGTAACGACACAACAAGCTGAACTGGACTGAGGGCCTACTACGTGCTGGGCATGCAAGATCCATTCACTGAAAATTTATGGGAGTTTTACATTTATTTTGAATAAGGAAATAGAACGCAGCAGAGTGGCTATGAATCATCCAAAAGCTGCTTGGCTAGAACCCTGGAGAACTGAGGTTGGAGCCCATATTCATCGTAGTCTGTAGTCATTCCATTTAACCACACTATTGGGTACAAGAAGGACCTTATGAACTTTTTCATTGGCACTTGTAGTTTTCTGTCTTTCCTGATATCCAGGGTATGTTTTAAGGAAGATGGAGCTGGCTAAAGGCTAACAAACTAAGTTTTTTTTTTTCCAGCTGAGACAATGAATAAGTTGTTTTTATGTTATTGTTGCTGTTAGTTTTTTTTTTCCTTCTTGTTTAAAATCCAGACTCCCTAATTTTTTTTTAGATGACTGATATCACTTAATTGAAGATCAACAAAGGAAACAAATTTTTGGCTTTTTTCATTACTGGTAGGTTTTTGATCCTACTAAGTGCCAGGCACTGTGTTTCGTGTTGGGTTTGAAATTCTATGTGCTGTCCTTTTCTGCCTTCATCTTCAAGAGAGGGACAGTTAGGAGTTAGGGCCTTAGATTACTTGGCTTTGTTGTAAAAGTGAAGGGAAGTGGTAAAAAAAAAAAAAAGGTGCTAGCTATAACCTAACAGCAGGGGCATGGACATGTGGTTTACATTATCCCCCAAACACGAAGTGCAAAGTCCAGTGGGTGTCTAAATGGGGTAAATTTAATGTGATTACATGAGAGAGATGGATCCTTTACAGGCTTCATGGTAACTGTAGCTTTTAATATGAGCATTGAAAAATGCAGAGTTCTAGAGGAACTCTTTATGACCTAAAGTGTTTAATAATGGACTTCAATTAGTTTCATTCCAGTCTATAGGATGCTGATATGATAAGGAGACATCTTCACGGCCAATACACATGTTGACCCAAGCAGTATGCCACACTGACCAGCACTGACTCTAGTGTATAAAACTTAAACCTAGCATAATAGGGATGTTTTTGAGGTATAATTATGGCACTGAGTAGGACTTAATCTTGCTGAAATGATTGTAATTAACTTTTCACTGCTGTGATGAAATACCTGACAGTAAGAGCTTAAGGTAAGGAATATTCATTTCGGCTCACAGTTTCAGATGCTCACCTCTTGGTCTCAGATTCAATGTCATGGCATGAGGTAGGGGGAGGAGGAACAGGTTCTTAATATAACAGCAGTCAGGAAGTAGAGAGAAAGGAAGAGGCCAGGTAGGACCTGTAAGTGCACACCTATCTGTGACCTACTTCCTCTAGAGATGGTCAGTACCATGAACTGTAGACCAAGCATTCAGCACATCAGCCTGTTAGAGGAATTTCAAATGTGAACCATAACTGACACGAAAATCCTTTAACTGTGAAGCTCTATAATGAGGTGTGCCCCTTCTCCAGCTTGAGAAGGGTCAACGGAGAGAACGTGGATGCAAGGTTATGAATTGAAAAATAATCTTTTTCTTTAAAAGTTTTCCCACTGTAGAGACCATTCTGATATTTATAAGGTTAGTCAATTCCACTGGAAAGTCCCTTCAAATTCCATTGCCTTTAGCTATCTAAATCAGATCTTCAAAGATGTTGGAGTTTCTAAAGCCAGGAAATAGTCAAGATAACTTTGGCTATTCAAAGTTTTGTGTATCAGTAGGTAGTAACAGCTATCAAGCTCATGTATGAACCATGGGTGGGTGGGTACACATACGCACATGGCAATTTGCTTTCACCAGTGTTGCTTTGAAGATAAAGGTTTAGACCCTTTAAAAGTACTAAGGACATAACTTCTATAATAAGTTAGTCTTTAAATTGGAGTAAATAATGTTTTATGGAATGCTTATCACTCTTCCTGTCTGCCACACAAGGTGAAATTGTCATCCTGTGTTGGCATCAATTGGGGTCCTATTTCACACGTCCCAAAGAGGCTTCCTAGGGACAGGCAATTTGGTTTATGAGTTGGTTTATTTTAGTTGTCCCTCTTTATGCTTCAGGGGATAAAAATCTAAGAATTGCTGTTCTGTGGGTTGAAATAGTTTAAGACTCTCGAAGCATCTTTTGGCTCTGTTTAGATTGTGGTCTAGTTCTTTCCCCATGTCAGAGAACTGGAGACAGTGTTGGAGAGGACAGATAGGGAAGGGAGTTATAACTCCAAGGGTTTACAGCTAAAGCATTTGCTGTAAACATTTTCTAATAAATGCTTACTTCTTGCTACTGTTAGAAAGGCACTGAGGAGGTATGTATAGTAGATGAACCAGAGGAGAGCTAGCAGACACCATCATGAAGTCCTCTCAAGATGATGAAAGAAGGAAGAGCATGCAGAATACTCTCGCTTTTTATGATCTTCTTTTCTTTTTATTATATAATTTCTTTATTTACATTTCAAATGCTATCCCGAAAATTCCCTATAACCGCCCCCCCCCCCGCCCTCATCCCCCACCCACCCACCCACTCCCACTTCCTGGTCCTGGCATTCCCCTGTACTGGGGCATATAAAGTTTGTAAGATCAAGAGGCCTCTCATCCCAATGAAACTCTCTTAAGTAGTGTGAGAACAGAACAAAACACAGGGAGTCACGTCCATGGCAACCCACTCTCCGCAGCTCCCCTTCTGCCTTGTGTCATTAGGTCACCAGTTGCTCTCACAGTCTTCAAGGAACACTGCCTGCATGGACTGTCAGAGATTTTTACCAGCAGAGCAAAAGGGACATCTGGACACTCTGTTAACAGGGTTTGTTAACCTCATGGTGGATTTTGCCACACTCCGAGTGGCCATCAGAACGTTGAGTACATGAGTCTGAATTTACGAGAAATATCATTCTGAGAAATCTTTTATGAAAGTCAGACATCTGTCTGGACACAGTGACCTAAGACATAGATGGTTCTAAGGAAAACTCAGAGCTTTTTCAGACTCTGCAAGATTTTGATCAGATGTTAGGCTGGAAGTTTCATATAGNCCACACTCCGAGTGGCCATCAGAACGTTGAGTACATGAGTCTGAATTTACGAGAAATATCATTCTGAGAAATCTTTTATGAAAGTCAGACATCTGTCTGGACACAGTGACCTAAGACATAGATGGTTCTAAGGAAAACTCAGAGCTTTTTCAGACTCTGCAAGATTTTGATCAGATGTTAGGCTGGAAGTTTCATATAGGAGAAATATCATTGTCTGTGTGGTACTACCTCAGGAGCAATTATTGTCATTTGAAATAAAAATCAAGGGTTCAGTGACACTCCTTATTTTAGTAGCTCTCAAAGGGATGCCACAATACTATATACCAAGTATCACTTACTTCTGCCTTTGGGCTTAAATCAATGTGGACAATGAATTTTTGTTACAGCTAAGAGTACACATTATAATGCCTCTGTAGGATATAGAAGTCTGTGCTGAGTGGGACTTAGCCTCATAGAGAAGAAAAAAAACATTAAAAATAGATTAACCACAATTACAAATTACTATCAAGAAGGACTGCATGAAGGGGCAGAGTAGCAATGGTTGGGATACAGGTGAGTTACATTAACACATGAATGAGTGAATGAATGAATGAATGAATGAAAATAACTATTGATTTATATTTTGGATGATATGCTCCTTTTACTTAGATTACTTAAAGGGGTAGCCATTATATGTTCCCCACTCCCATTTTGAGTTTTAGAGTTAGAGATTCACCTATCCTAAGTAAGATAGTAAAGACAGCAAGTGACTTGCATCCCAGTAAGAGCTGGGACTTGAACTCAGATCCAGTCACGATCAAGCAAAAGTTCCCTAGGCTACACTTAAGCAGAAAGGAATAGCTCCATCAGTACGAACAGTTTTAAATCGGCGATGACCTCCATGAAAACTCTTGAATAGGTTCTCATCACTCACATCAGACTGTGAGAGCAGCTGGTGATGTAATGATACATGGCAGAAATGGGAGCTGTGGGAAGTGAGCAGCCACACTGACGTGACTCCCTCTGACTTGTTCTGTTCTCACATATGACTGATTAAGACAGTGTTCTGCATGGTCTTCCTTCTTTTGTCATCTTGAGAGGACTTTATGATGGTGTCTTGGCTATGACTCATAGATCAGACCCCAAACTTCTGACCTGGGCCAGGAATGTATCATAAAACTCCATCTCTATCAATTTCTGACTCCTTATCTTTTGCCCAGGACTCTGTTTTACTAGTCCCTCCCCCTCTTTAAAATTTTTCCTCCAAGAGGCTTACATGTATTGTTTATTGAGTCAGAGATATTCTTTCCTCTAATCTTTCCAGGTATCTTTATACATTCCATCTCCTTGTGACATATTCAGGGACTACCCTGTTTATTAACATGCTTAATTTCCTACCACTGTTGCCTATTTACCCTCTGAAATTAAGTGTTTGGCTTACTTGTTCATTGTCTCTCACCTCCAGTCTCATGTGACTTTCAATGATCCCCCTCCCCAAAGTCCTCTCACAATAACGGACACGACACTTAGTAGGTACAAGACAGAACTCAACCAGTATTATCAGCTGAATTAAATATCCATGAATTGAATGAACAAATACATCACTTGAGGCAAAAATGTAGTCGCGTGTCACTGCCAAGACACTTCCATTGTCTGAGAGGCAGGGAAGAGAAAAACAATGTCTGGGTGAAAGTTGTTGCTTCATGAAAGCACAAGATTGATCAAGGAACATAAACCTGCAGCCTCTAAGAACAAGACAGCAAAGAGATAAAGTTGAAACATGGGACCAGAAGGGTTGGAAATGTCTGGTTGTATTCTCGCTGGTCACGTTAAACTTCATAACCTGAACATGATACAGGTAAAACTGAATCTCGGCCAAAGATTCAGCTGATGACAGATTGGGCCATGGGAGTCACAAGGCAGGAAAGCTCTTACTGTAAACAACCTTTCACGCTCTGAGCTGCACCTTAAATGTGAGTGTGACTCCAAGGTAATGTCTCAATAGGCACCAGCAATTTGGAGCAGACAAAACGTGACCCGAGTCTCTAGCAAAGTTGAAATTACTACGGAATTCGGGATAAGCTCTCTGAGAATCAAGTGTGTGAATTCTCAGTTCCAACAAGTTTTAGGAGACTAATCAGTGCTCACCTAGTTCCCCATCACAAGGTCAAAGCGCCTCAGAGGGATGCTCTTCCGGTCTCGGATGCATTTTGGAACTTAGTAGTTATTGTTTGAAGTTAGGAGTATAATCTAATGAAATGTGCAGTAACGTCCTGCAGTAGACACCTGGGTGTTGATCTGCTTGGTGTATGGCAGTGGATCTCAGCTGACCTTGTCATCTATATTAAATTTAACACTCCCAGTGAATGCATTTCAAGCAGCATACCTCAAATGGATGCCATCTATTTCGATTTTCATTCTTCCTCCTAATAGTTTAATACAGCTGAGTAACTCCAGGGGCCTTGGCCAATCAGCCAGCTTTGCTGTTCCCCATTGCCAGCTAACGGAAGATCCGTGTGTAGCTTGAAACTGACCTTCAGACAACACCTCACACCATTCCTACCACCAATTCTAATTGCAGAAACAATCCACAAACCAAATAACTAATTCTTCCCCTGGTGATGGTCCCCACAGAGAACCATGGCAGATTTAGGGAATTTGCAAGATGGGAAATGACATCATCTGTTTCTTTTTATAGTTAGAATTTAACTGACTTGAGAAGCAGTTTAGTACGGTACAGTTACATTGAACAGTATGTTCTGGTTTCTGGATTTTATAGAGCATAGCAAATAAGACTTATCAACATATCAACAGTGACCACCAACCCATTTGATTAGAGGAGGTGGTGACTACCAGTGGGTTAAACCCAGAAGATGTTCCAACTTGTAATAAGGACACATGCTCCACTACGTTTATAGCAGACTTATTTATAATAACTGGAAACTGGAAACAACCTAGATGTCCCTCAACAGAAGAATGGATACAGAAAATGTAGTACATTTACACAATGGAGTACTACTCAGCTATTAAAAACAATGAATTTATAAAATTCTTAGGCAAATGGGTGGATCTGGAGGATATCATCCTGAGTGAGGTAACCCAATCATGAGAGAACACACATGATATGCACTCACTGATAAGTGGATATTAGCCCAGAAACTTAGAATACCCAAGATACAATTTTCAAAGCATATGAAACTCAAGAAGAAGAAAGACCAACATGTGGATACTTCATTCCTCCTTAGAATGGGGAACAAAATGCCCTTGGAAAGAGTTACAGAGATAAAGTTCAGAGCTAAGATGGAAGGAAGGATCATCTAGAGACTGCCCCACCCAGGAATCCATTCCATAAACAGCCACCAAACCCAGACACTATTGCATATGCCAACAAGATTTTGCTGACAGAACCCTGATATAGCTATCTCTTGTGAGGCTATGCCAGTGCCTGGCAAATACAGAAGTAGATGCTCACAGTCATCAATTGGATGGAATACAGGGCCCCTAATGAAGGAGCTAGAGAAAGTAGCCAAGGAGCTAAAGGGGTCTGCAACCCTATAGGAGGAACAACAATATAAACTAACCAGTACCCACAGAGCTTGTGTCTCTAGCTGCATATGTAGCAGAGGATGGCCTAGTCAGCCATCAATGGGAGGAGAGGCCCTTGGTCTTGCAAAGATTTTATGCCCTAGTACAGGAGAATGCCAGGGCCAGGAAGCAGGAGTGGATGGGTTGGGGAGCAGAGTGGGGGGAGGGTTTCAGGATAACATTTGAAATGTAAAGGAAGAAAAAAATCTAATAAAAAATAGTTTAAAAAGAAATGTAAATGAAGAAAGTATCTAATAAAAATTGTTAAAAAAAGAAATGTAAATTAAGAAAATATTTAATAAAAATAAATAAATAGCTGGGTGGTGGTGGCGCACACCTTTAATCCCAGTACTTGGGAGACAGGCAGGCAATTTCTGAGTTCGAGGCCAGCCTAGTCTACAAAGTGAGTTCCAGGACAGCCAGGGCTACACAGAGAAACCCTGTCTCCAAAAAATAAAAATAAATAAATAAATAAATAAATAAATAAATAAATAAATAGATAGATAGATAGATAAATAAATAAATAAATAAGGCCTTTTTGGGCTTAGGAGATGCAGCAGCATTAGGAGTGTGTGTTGCTCTTGTAGAGGACATGGGTTCAGTTCTCACTACTGCCATAGTGACGCACAACCATCTGTAACTCCAGTTCCAGGGAATTTGACACTCTCCTCTGACAAGTATAAGACTCACATGGTATCCTTGTATAAGCAAAACATTCATACACATAAAATACATATAATATATTGGTTTAGGAAAGCTGCCGCATATATAGCTCTGTTGACAATGGATGTATAACAGAGCTCCCATATCTATGGGGACACAATGATTTTTAACTTTTGAAAACCTGTGCATACATGTGGACATGTGCATATTAATGTTAATGTATATGGGTATATAGCATGTGTATCACATGTGTGTGATAACTAGAGAACAATTTGGGGCACTATCCTAGTGAATAGTATGTACTCATTTGAGACAAAGTCTCTCACTGACCTAAAGATTAGACTAGCTGGTCAGCAAACCTCAGGGGTCCTTCTGTCTTTGCCTCCTTAGTGCTGGGTTTATAACTGTGTGCCATCACATCTGGTAACAAACAAACAAACAAACAAACAAACAAACAAACAATTCTAAGCTATCTCCCTTCCCTGTGAGAAATACATTGTAAGATCCTGAGTGGATGCCCAAAACCATGTATAGAACCAAAGTCTATATGCATATTATGTTTTTTTAACACACATACGCACACGCACACTCATGCACATGCACACACACATACACACACACACACACAAGTACACATAGGGATACATTTTTACCTCTTTACATAAAGGAAGTACTTTGTGATATCTATAGCTCATATGACTGGCTAGAATCGCTACTCCTCACTTTGAAAGTGTTATCAAGTTACACAAAGCCACGCATAAGAATTATGCTATGTAAATCTTAGAAACTAAGATGGACTCTTCAGGGACTGCCAGGCATGTAGCATATACAACCTAGATGTGCAGGACAGAGGGATGATTCCCGTCCTGTGTGGTACAGAGTGGGAGGACACAGGATTGGCTGTTGCTCAGAATGATACACCATTTGAAACCTGTGGGATAATTATTTCAGGAATTTTTCACCGATTTTTTTTTTCTGCTATTGATTCTGTACAATTGAAATCATGGAAAGTGGAGCCACGGCTGAGGGAAGAACGGTAATGATACTGTAGAAAGAATGGGTAACTTATGGCAAATATGTTGTTTGAATTTTAAAATATGGCATTTTTGAAATTAGATGGAACTATATTAATAAAAAACAAGAAAATGCATTTTCCTGATATAGTCTACACAATTCTACTAATTCAGTGAAACACCTTTAAAAGAAAGCAAAAAAAATGGAGTAAAATGTCACTTTAAGCAAACATTTATGTGATATAGCCAGGGATTATGGCTAACTTTCATAAAATAAGAATTTTGTAGAGGAAAAGACAGAACTTCAGTGAGTATAAGTAACTTTTGCAAGGTCCTAAGTCAATGATAAGACCAGATTTTGAAACTAAGTTTATTCGGACTTTCAGGTCTCAGCTATTTCCCTAAATTCCACCTGCATTCCAACTGTGGAGTCTAATTCTCCATCAGTCCATGAACAATTTATATAGGCAATCTGTACTCAAGGGCGAGTATCTGAAGAACCTTCTCAGAGTGGCCAGTTGAACCTGGGGTGTTTGCTGGAGCATGTATTTTAAGATCCATGAAACTCATATTGGTTTCATTTACTACTATTATCTTGGCTACTATTTATGGCTGTAGGTATTAAGTACTTAATAAAAGTGTGCATAAATGAATGAACAGATAAGCAAATGGTCTGAACAGATGAAATTCTAAGTACCTTTCTAAGGGGGAAGAACTTGTGTAATCAGATCTAGGTTAGGCATCCAAATGACAACAGGAACAAGAAGAAGCAATCGGGAATATCCCCATCTTAGAGCCTTTGCCTTGGTTGTTGGTATTGCTTGAATAATTATGCCCATGGACCTTTGGATGTTTGTCTCTTTCTTGTCTTTAGATATTATCTTCAATGCCATCCTCTCAGAGGCACTGTCTTTGTCCCCATCTAGAGTTGATGTCAATTCTAGCCACTGGTTGTGATGTTGATTTTGATAGACCTCATATAATCTGGCATACCTTGGTTACTCATTTGAGTGTGTGTGTGTGTGTCTCATTCTCTTGCGTGGTTTGTTCTCCACATTTAGAATATTGGCTAGCATCCTGCTTATTTTTGCTACTGTATTCCCTATACCCAGGCATTCAGTGAACAATTATTTCATGAATGAAGCCAAGAAAAATTGGCCCATGACAGATTTTTAGAGGCTGCAGTGCATGGAACAGGCTGAAATCTAAGAAGCCATAGATTAGCTGCTATAATAGCAGAGAGCTGAGACTATGGAACCCTATGGACCTGATCCTCCCGCCCAATTCTTTACTCCTTGACTTGTTTAAATCTCAAGCACCCTCCCAATAATACCTTCTCAGGCTGGATGATTGGTCACTTTTAATTTTTTTTTCTTTTGGCAAGTGAGCACAAATATATGAGATAAATCCTGCTCTTCTCTTCCCTCGGTTCCAAGAACATAAGATAGACAATGTAGCTTTGGTTGGGTAGAAATAGAATTCTGTCTTAGGATATTCAGTGCATGATCTGTGCTCCGCATGTTCATAAACTTAAGTATCATGTGCCAGAATCAGTCCATCCAAGGTCATCTTGTCTCTAGCTATAGTTACAATGTTGGGTACCTTCAAAGGTCTGCTTTGCCTTATCCTAATCACCATCCTTATGAGATAGAAGAAACAGAGGTCTGAGAAGAAGAAGTATCTGACTCACTTTCACAGAGCTGGGAAATGACACTAGAATAGTTTGAACTCAGGATAGTCTGACTTCAGGAACCATACTTCTTTATAATATCATGGGGTGAAAAGCTGCACAGATGTTCAAAGGCCATCTTTGTGTATCGACACCAGTTACAACAAAGTCTGAGAATGCTCCCCCATTTGCTTTAGTCTGAGTCCTTCCAAAAATTCAGCTGTATGGTATTCTGGGTTTTATTATTATGATAATTTTTACTCCTATTAAATTTTATTTTTACATTTTTCTGTATTTAGTCCTTAACAGCACTCTGCTGTTAAGGACTAAATACAGAAGCTTCCTATCTGGACAATTACAAGGCCAGGATTCTGAAAAATGGAAGGTTTAAATGGTTTAAACTCCAACAGTGAATAGTTAAAGGGCAGTTTGGAAACTTTCTGCAGGTGCAATCATCCCCTGGTCAATCTCACGTCAGGGGCCGTCATCTCTTGGAATGGAGTCCATTTCTGCATTTACAATCTTCTCCCAGATGAAGAGCTCCATCTTCTGCTTCTGCTACCACACTGCCTTCCTTACCACAGGATTCAGTAAAAGAATCTGAACGAAGCAAATCAGAAGCAGACAGGTTGGGCTGTCTCTCAGATCCATGCAGGAAATGCCACTGTCAATCATGGTTTGGACTATTTCCTAGAGAGGCTGAAGGTGCAGAGAAACAACAGTCATTTTCTATAATGCACAGTCCTTTCTCCAAGCACATCTGTCTAAGCCCAGATGGCCTTTGGCAGCAATGTTTCTGGAACCTTTCCAGTTAGAAACAAGTAGAAAGATGTCACTGGCATATTACTCACACAAAATGAATTGGTAATAAAACAAACAGAAAAGAAAAAAAACCCACAAAACCATACATTTAGCCTTCTTTATATCAAAAATAAAAGTTTGCACCCCTAATATACGAGTTACTTATTTGGCCATATGTCCAGATTCCTGATTTAAAAACAACTTAAAGGAGCCGGGCGTGGTGGCGCACGCCTTTAATCCCAGCACTCGGGAGGCAGAAGCAGGCGGATTTCTGAGTTCGAGGCCAGCCTGGTCTACAAAGTGAGTTCCAGGACAGCCAGGGCTATACAGAGAAACCCTGTCTCGAAAAACCAAAAAAAAAAAAAAAAAAAAAAAAAAAACTTAAAGAAGGACGGGTTTGTTTTGGCTCTTGGTTTTAGAGGACTTTAGTTGATGGCCAGGACGGAAGAATGGTATTGGTAGGAACATAAGGTGGCTGATCGCACAATGGTAGCAGATAGGAAGCAGAGTGAAATAGACTGGACTAGGCTGGGGTATATAGTTTTAAAGACTCATCCCCAGTGATACATGTCAATCAGCCAGACAGCTCTCTAAAGGCTCCATAAGTGCTCCCCCACCCCCAAGACAATGAGTGACATCTGCCAAGAACTAATAAGTGCTCAATAGAGAAACCTGTAGGTTACCTTTCAAGTAACACCTAAATTGGTACATTGCATTTCTTTCCTTCTTTTCTAGAAAAATTTCCTTCACACTAAGAGGTAAAATTCATCTCCAGTTCTTTTAGACTATTAGTACTTATGTGGCTGGAAAACATAGCAGTGTATACAATGAGAGGAACAGGTCTCTACTGGGTTAGAGCCTTGTCTATACTAAGCTTATAGACATGTCTATAGTAAGCTTAGACAATGCAACCATCACCCTGTTTTAATTGTCAAGAATTTCAGATACTTGACTGTTTCAGTTTTTAGTTTAATGTGGGCTTTCAAGCTTTAAAACCTGTGGGTGGTAGAACTTACATATAGTCCTTTGTATATGTATTTTTCTCTTTTTGGAATAAGATGGGGGACTTATCCATCTTACTCCAGCTATTGACTTTAAGCTGCACATTATTGAAAACAAGAGACTAAAGGTACAAATCTATGAATAAGAACTACACATAATCACGCAGAGCAACCGGTACATCTGAAGCTCACTAGCTCATTCTTTGGCACACTCAAGCATGCCCTTAGCAGATTGAAATACAGTCAGAGGGAATGGATGAGTCCAGCATGGATCTGTCTTTCCCCAGCATCTTCTCCAAAGCACAGAAAAATAATAACTTAGAGACATAGCTACGAGCCAGGGAAGTTTACAGACTTGACTATATAAATAAAATCTATATTTTTGGTATTGTCTTAGTCATTGCCTAGCTATGTGACCTAAGGCCAGTCATTTAATCTCTTGGAGTCCTTTTTGATACTCATAAATAATACTCATGAATAAAAGCAGGCTAAGCTTAGCAATTCATCTATAGACTAATTTTAACTACAGAGTTGTGAGGACTAGCAAACGATGAGTTGCATAACCCATCTCAATTGTACAGGTAGTAGATATTCCATAAATCACAGAGCTGACCTGCATTTCAATACACACAACTGTACATTGTGGAGACGTGTAGAGAAATATGTTTTTGAGAAAAACTAAACCTCAGAAAGGTTCATCCACTGCCGTTGTTCTAGGTTTCTTCATTTCGAAGTGATGAGACAAGATAATCCTTAGACTTTTAGAGCTTCTAATGTTTTTGAACCAAATGTGTCTACTAAATATGCATTAAAATAACAAGTGGAAGCACCCATGATATGTGTATATAGCTATTATTATTGCTATTTGATAGAGATGTCTGCAGATTTCACTATTCTCATAGACCCACCCCTAAACAGTTAATAAAAAGGGGATACATAGATATTTTCTCTCTCTCTCTCTCTCTCTCTCTCTCTCTCTCTCTCTCTGTCTCTTTCTCTCCTCTCTCAACCTCTGCAATTATTAATTTATTAGTATCATCCAGGACTCATGCTCAGTATTCTTTCTCAAATTACATAAACAAATGAAAATGTAAAGAACCCAAGTCAAAATTATATAACTGCACTCCATCACAAAGGCACACAAAATTACAAGAATGTTATTTTAAAACACTTGCACCTTAAGAGAAAATGGTAATCTCCAAAACCCGCACAAGATTGCCCAATTGTTCCCCAAACTAAACGGGATTAATGAATGAGTTTGGGTTTTGTAAAGAAAAAGGAAATGCAGATTTAGCAAAACACAAAGCTGTAGTCACCCAAGGGCCCACAGAGAGCAGGAGGATTTGGGGAGGAGCTTATTTAATCTGAAAAAGCTTGGGTTTGCAGGGTGTGGTGCTGTGAGCAGCAGGTGGGGGTGGAGTCCCCTCAGAAGTACATGTGAAGAGAAGAGGAAGTGGGCATGGTGATGGTGAAATGTTTTTATCACTCTTTTCATATTTTCTTGTGTAGTTAGCCCTAGGATGGATCTTCAACTTCTAAAGTTGCTTCCTGAATTGCTATTGAGTATCAAAGTACCCATAAAAGACTAATTTCCAACTCTTTGCTTCTGGACAGCTGTTCTTATCATCTCTATCATGTTCACTTGAATCACTTGATCCTTTCTTACAGCAAAGTCTTAGAGTTCACTTTACTGTAAGTTTTCTCTTATGTTGGCATCCGCATACTATAAAATATCGTCAAAGGTCCAAGTAGAATCTCACCATTTCTTCTCATCTCCACTAACAACACCCTTATCTAAATCAGCCATCCTTCACGCACGAAACAGTTCCATAGTTACCAGATGTCTTCTCCAGCCCACCAGCTAGAGTAAGATGTTTCATCTCTACATTAGGAAATGTCCCAACACTGATCATAATTCTTCTGTTGCCTCCTATCCCATGCAAGGTGAGAGACTTGCTATTATTTGTCAAAATAGACAGGTGGGATTTTAGCAAGCTATAAGGCTCCTGTACAATTAGGAAAATAGTCAAGAGGGAAGACTGTCTGGGCTGAGAGAAATGATTTGCAAGCCATGCATTTAATAAGGAATTACTGTTTAAAAGTCTAATGAATGCAAATAATTCAAGAGAAAGTAAACAAATAATCTGCTTAACAATTGTTGAAACGACCCGAGTAGACACGTCAAAAGAAGACATACATGACGGCTAACAGGTATNAGGAAAATAGTCAAGAGGGAAGACTGTCTGGGCTGAGAGAAATGATTTGCAAGCCATGCATTTAATAAGGAATTACTGTTTAAAAGTCTAATGAATGCAAATAATTCAAGAGAAAGTAAACAAATAATCTGCTTAACAATTGTTGAAACGACCCGAGTAGACACGTCAAAAGAAGACATACATGACGGCTAACAGGTATGGGAAAAGCATGCTCTGCATCACTAATCATCAGGCAAATGAAAATTCAAACCGTAAAGGGCTCTCACTTCATACCGGGTAGAATGCCTATTATCAAAAAGATGGAAGATAGTATTAGCAAGGATGCGACGGGTGTGCAGATTGGCTCAGCTTCTATGGGAAACACTATGCAGGCGCCCAAAAATTAAACCAGAGCCACCCTATGATCTAGCCGTTCCACCACTCAGCACTTACCCGAAGGGATGAGATCACTATCACATTTATTGCAGCATTATTCACAATAGCCAAGATGCAGATGCACCTGAAGTGTCTATCAATATATAAACCAATAAAGAAAATGTATTATATGTTTAATGTAAACAGTATTCTGCCTTCCAAAGGAACGAAAGCCTGCCATTAAAATCTTTGTTGTAATTGATGCATAGTAATTATACATATTTATGAGCTACTGTGAAATTTCAATAAATACATATAGTGTGTAATGATCTGATTAGTGTAATCAGCATGTCTGTCACTCCAAACATCTAACATTTCTTTGTGCTGGAAACATTCACAATCCTCTCTACTAGCCAGGAAATCTCATTTGTGGCAACACAGAGAGACTTGAAGGGTAGTGTGGGGAATGTAATGAGCTAGGCACAGAAAAGGAGATCCTGTATGCCAACGCTCTGTGGACTCTACCAAAATCATGTTGGTTGCCAAAGGTGGAGAGAACCAAGGCCCTTGGGCTTAGTTGTCCAAGGACACAGACTTCCAGCTGGGTGGGAGGAATAAGTTTAAGAGATTGATTGCGTATCATGGTGACTTCAGTAAGTAACATCTTAGCTACTTGAAAACTGGTGAGAAAGAAGATTATTATCATTGTCTTGTTTTTGTTTTTGTTTTTTTGTTTTTTTGAGACAGGGTTTCTCTGTGTAGCCCTGGCTTTGTAGACCAGGCTGCCCTCGAACTCAGAAATCCGCCTGCCTCGGACTCCAGAGTGCTGGGATTAAAGGCTTGCGCCACCATGCCCGGCTTATCATCGTCTTTATTTAGCATTTTATGCTACTTCTGATGGGCTACTCACTAAGACATCCAGGTTTGGATTGGGAGTCCTAGTCTCAAGCAACCTCTTCCTTCAGTATCCCGATTCGTGGGATTACAAAGATGCATCAAGTTTGAGAGTAAGTGCTAAATGTTTTCATCACAAGGAACAAAAACAAAAACAAACAAACAAAAAAATAAACAAACAGTGTTTGCCCAAACTATCACAACTGTCACATAGCTAGGCCATAAACTCTTATGGGACTGCTATCACACATACAATCTACCGGCTATTGGCCAAAATGACACTATATGTCATATAACTAAATGTGGATACTCCATAACCCACTTAGGTGATATACAGTTATTTAATTGCCATGCTAAAATTGTATATGTGCTTATAGTGTGTGATATAATGTTTTAGTATATGTATGCATAGCTAAACCAAGCTCTTATTGTATTTATTACCTCACATACTTACCTGTTCTCATGTTGAAAACGTTTAGTGTCTACTCTCAAACTTGATGCATTCCTCCCAACAATCAGAAGACTGAAGGAAAGGGACTGCTTGAGCTCAAATTTAGCCTGGATGCCATAGTGATGAGTCTACACACTCTTTGTAATATACATCCATGACTATTTGACCAATGACTGGTCATACATGAATCTGGGTGTGGCTATGAGGGAAAATTCTAATGCTTTAATTTAAACAAATATTTAAATCTACAATAGACTGAGCAAATCAGATAATTTTTTAATATAGGTAAGCTCCATTCGGAGGCATAGGCCTGAGTAGACCAAAAAGGCTTATCCCTCAAAGAAAGAGCACGTTCCCTCCAGCAGACTGTCTCGGGGCTAGGGCATTTGCTATTCTTGCCTGAGGACCTGAATTAAAACTTGAGATCCCTTGGCCTCTGAGCCTGCTAGCTTTAAGCCTGGACCAATGCTTCATCAATTTTTTTGATTCTTAGGTCTTGGTCTCCAGACCAATGGCCCTTACATCTTACATGGATTCTACTGATTTCCAGCCAGCTGCATGTGTATATTTGGCCTTGTTATTCTCCATAGTCATATGGACAAAGCCTTATTTCAGACACACACACACACACACACACACACACACACACACACACACACGCACGCGCGCGCGCGCGCACACACACTAGGGACTTTTTTTTCTAGATAACCATAAGTAAATATGGTTTGGACGTGTAATACCTCTCATGGGCTTATTTAAGTATGCATTAATACATTAAATTCAACAGTAGTCGACCAGAAACACAATAGAAATAGATTCAAGACCCCCCAAAAGCAAAGAGAGGTCCTATGCTTGAGATATTGCAGGTTTTTCTTTTACTCTCTTTTGACATATCTCGAACCTCCTAACCATGTTGAATCTTTTCTCCTTTCCCTGATGGCTTGACTTTTGCTGAAACCACCACAACTGTTCCTCTTGTTCTTATTATCTTCTGAACCCTTTTTATTTGTCCGGACTACCTCAACTTAATCCTTTAACTCCACTTAGCAAACAAGAGTGGAAAGAATAAGCCAGACAGATAAACCTCAAACACAGACTTTGTGGACAGAGACAAGCTCTCCCAAGGAACAGACACTTGATACCGCGCCATTGTTAGACAGAGAGCAGGCCTGGAAATTTGCTCCGTGCTTCAGTGAAGCTCTTACGTGTGGCTTTGCATGTTGTGGATGAATAAAATGATTGAGGGGATTTGGTGGCCTATTTTTGAGGCTTGTGACTGCATTCTTATTTAACCATGTGTGCAACAAGACCCAAAACATTCCATATACATCTTTTATATCAGACATGTTATTTCCAAACACTCCTCATAGGCGATGCTAAAGTCTGCTCAAGCTCATCTCTAATACAAAGTCAGGGTTGTCTTTACATACAACCCCTGAAAATCCCTCCATATATTTTAAACCATCTCTAGAATACCTTATGCAATGTAAATGCTACCTAAACAATTATTACACTTTTAAGAAAATAAAAATAATTTTTACATGTTCAGTGAAGACATAAATTTTCCCCACCCTCTTCCAAAGATAAATTTTTAAGCACTGTCACCTCACAGCTAAGATGTCCATGTGTGCTTTAGGCACAGTACCATCCAAAGGCTCAATTAAGCCACTGGTTTCTTCAAAACCCTATTGCAACATAGCTAATTCTGTGGGTGTCCCACCCATTACCTCTTCAGCAGATCCTGGTATCAGTGTCTCTCTGGAGTCTCTACTGGAATCGTAGAGTAAACTTCTACTCTACTGATGACGAATAGGATTTTTAAATTAATTAATTAATTAATTATTTATTTACTTTACATCTTGATCAAGGCTTCCCCTCCCTCCTCTTTTAGCCCTCTCACCTCCCCATCCACCCCTCACCCCTTTCTCCTCAGAAAAGTGGAGGCTTTCCATGAATATCAACCCGCTTTGGAATATCAAGTTGCAGTAGGACTAGGCACATCTTTTCCTATTTTGGCTAGACAAGGCAGCTCAATTAGGAGAAAAGGATCCAAAGGCAGGCAACAGTATCAGAGACAGTCCTTGTTCCTGATGTTAGGAGTCCCACATGAAGACCAAGTTGCATAACTGTTACATATGTGCAGAGGGTCTCTGTCTGTCCCATGCATGCTCTCTGGTTGGTGATTCAGTCTCTGTAGTCCTCAATGAGCCCAGGGTAGTTGATTTTGTAGTTTTTTTTTTTTTTTTTTTCTGGTATCCTTGACCTCTCTGGGTCCTTCAATTCCTTCCTCTTCCACAAGATTTCCTAAGCTTTGCCTTATGTTTGGCTCTGAGTCTCTGCATTTGTTTACATCAGTTGCTGAGTGAAGTCTTTCAGATGACAGTTATACTAGGCTCCTGTCTGTAAGTATAGCAGAATATCATTAATATAGTAATTGGTGGGCTGTCTATTAGAGCATGGGTCTTAAGCTGGGCCAGTCATTGGCTGCCCATTCCCTCAATTTTTGTTCCACATCGTGTAGGTAGGAGAAATTTTGGGTCAAAAGTTTTGTGTTTGGATTGGTGTCTCCAGTCCTCCATCAGAAGTGGTTATAGGAGATGGCCTTTTCAGATCCTATACCCCTCATTTCTAGGAGTCTTAGCTAGGGTCACTCTCTTAGATTCCTAGGATGCTCAATTGTCTCAGGTTTCTAGCTCATCCCAAAGGTGCCTCTCACCCTCAATTATAGTTCTTTTTCCAACACTGATGTCTACTCTATTTCCCTTTCTTTTTGAGATTCAAGCTTTCCCCTTTTGCACTCCTTGTTACTTAGCTTCTTCGGGTCTGTGGATTGTAGCACCTCATCTTTGATTTTATGGCTAATATCCAGTTATAAGTGAGTACATACATTGTTTGTCTTTCTGGGTCTGTGTTCTTTCACTTAGGATGATCTTTTCTAGTTCCATCAATTTGCCTACAAATTTCATGGTGTCATTGTTTCTAATAGCTGAGTGATAATCCATTGTGAAAATGTACCACCAGTGATGGAGGAGTGCCCCCCATGTTCCAATCTTTGCCAGCATGAGCTGTTGCTTGAGTCTTTGATCTTAGCCATTATGATGGGTGTAAAATGGAATCTCAGAGTTGTTTTGATTTTCATTTCCTTCCCTGATGACTAAGGATGTTGAACCATTTCTTTGTTTCTCAGCCATTAAAGATTTCTCTGTTGAGAATTGTATGGATATGGCGAGAGTGGATAGTCTTTTCTTGTCCCTGATTTTAGTGGAATTGCTTTAAGTTTCTCTCCATTTAATTTGATGTTGGCTATTGGATTGCTGTATATTGCCTTTATTATATTTAGGTATGTGTCTCAAGTCCCTGATCTCTCCAAGACTTTTATCATGAAGGAGTGTTAGATTTTGCCAAAGGCATTTATTTTTTAGCATCTAATAATGATCATGAGATTTTTTTTCCTTTCAGTTTGTTTATATGGTAGATTACACTAATGGACTTTCATATGTTGAAGCATCCCTGCATCTTTGGGATGAAGTCTACTTAATCATGATGGATATTCAGCACTCATGGTACATCCAATGGAATATACTTAACATACAATGCAATGTAAACTTCTCCAGACAAAAGTATCTCATATATAATTAATCAGTGAAACTGTCCATCTCTTGAGAGAACGCATTGCTGAAAGGCAAACATGCTTTTTATAATGTTCTATACAAGACCAGATCTTGGCCCTTGGCAGGGTTTTTTGGTCTCTAGTCTAGTTTGTCTCAATCTGGACTCTGTTATCTTTGCTGGTTTGTATTATGGTTTGAATTCATGGCTTCTGATTACTCCAACCTCTGAAATGTTCAAGGCTTCTACTTCACTCCCTACCCTCCCCCGTTCCTTCCCCTTTCCTCACTCTGCCTCTCTTCTTCCCCTCTCTCTTTTTTGCAGAGTTTTGAGAGTTTCCTGAAAGAGATCAAAAAGGCTCTCCCTGATGTGAGAACACCCACTGCTGACCAATTGATGCATTTGAGGCAGAGAAGGGTAGGGATAGATTAGCAGCCCAGGACACCACTTAGCTTGAGGTAAGCACATCCTACCCCTAACAATGCACTTAGCAACTTGGACCACACTGGCATCAAGCTGCACTCATATCCCTCCACACACAAAGGCATCTATGTTTCCCTTAGCAACCCTTAGTAGCTCTCCTTTTGTAGCCAAGCACCTGCTGAAACAAATCCTGAAAATGGAAGCTGTGTGTTAATTCAGTCTGGACTGGTTTTAATTGGATATATAGCAAAGCAATCAGACCTTTGACTAATTTTAGGGGAAATATCTAATTAACATATTAAAGCTGTGCATTATTAGAGACATGCATATCACTAAAATCAAATGTGCCACAAGAAAATCCATATGCAGGGAACAAAGACTAACATTACCAAACACATCACTTAAAATAGAAAGCCACTCCCCACTCTACCTCTCACAACTAACTTCTCCTCCTCAGTCTGCAAACAATAGCTCTAGGCACTAACCAGGGGCCCTTGAGTAAATCAAACTAAGAACCTACTTACTTCTCTTGCATCATATCTGACCTGTACATTTGCTTTGTTTCTGAATAAAATCCTGTGGATTCTGACTTTTGAATGTTCTTCATCAATTCTGTGAACAAGATGTCAAAAACTTAAAATGTCTGTTCCAGACAGAGACCACTGGTAACAGATTCATATGTGTGGTAATGTGACCTGTCTCTGCATTAGGCATTTTGTAAGTAGAGAATAACTTCAGCAACAGCAGTTAGGGGGCGCCCTCACCTCTCACGGGCTGGGCTCACTTCTGCTCTCTAGTAAACCTAGAAGTATCATTTTTTACTTTTGCTTGTATATGTATGTGTATGTGTATGATTATGTCTATGTGTATGATTATGTCTATGTATATATGTATATATGTATATATATGTATATATGTATATATATGTATATATGTATATATATGTATATATGTATACATATGTATATATGTGTATATATGTATATATGTGTATATGTATATATGTGTATATGTGTATATGTATATATGTGTATATGTATATATGTATATGTATATAGGTATATAGGCATATAGGCATATAGGCATATAGGCATATAGGCATATAGGCATATAGGCATATAGGCATATAGGCATATAGGCATATAGGTATATAGGTATATAGGTATATAGGTATATAGGTATAAGCCTGTGTGAGTTATGTGTACATGTATATGCAAGAGCCTGTGGAGGCCAGAGGATGACATAAGATCTGCTGGAATTGGAGTTACAGGAGGTTGTGAGCTACCATGTAGGTGGTGGGAATTGATTCCAAGTCCTCTTTTAAGAAAGGATGCTCTTAACCTCTGAGCCATGTTTCCAGTCCCAAGTTGTCTTTTTTTTTTTTTTTTTGGTTTTGTTTGTTTGTTTATTAGTTTTAATTTGGTTTTGTTTGTTTTAGTATGTTTTTTTGAGGTAAGACCTCATGTAGTTCAGACTGATCTTGACTTTGCTTTATGGTTGAGGCTGGCCTTGAGCTCTTAATTCTCCTCTTTCAGCCCTGAAGTGTTGGGATTACCAGTGTGAGCTACTTCAGGTTAGAAGTATTATTTTAGATATATTAATACAGTTGTTTAATTAGGAATAGGAATAGCAATGATGTTCAAATACTCCACCTTCTATCCAACCACAAAACATTTTCTAAATTTAATTTTATACTTTTATTTATTCACTTTACATCCAGATCACTGCCTCCCTTCAGGTCACTCCCTCTCACAATTCTTCCCTCACCTCCTTTTCCTCTGAATGGGTATGCTCCCCCAGTGTCCCCCCACCCTGGCACTTCAAGTCTTTGTGAGGCTAGATACTTCCTCTCCTATTGAGGCCAGACAAGGAAGCCCAGCTAGAAGAACATATCCTATGTACAGGCGACCCTTTGGGATAGTCTCAGTTCCAGTTGTTCAGGACCCACATGAAGACCAACATGCACATCTGCTACATATACGTTGGGAGGATGAGGTCCAGCCTGTGTATGTTCTTTGGTTGGTGACTCAGACTCTGAGAGCCCCAAGGGTCTAGGTTAGTTGACCTTGTTGGTCTTCCTGTGGAGTTTCTATCCCCTTTGGGGCCCACAATTCTTCCTCCTATTCTTCCATATAGTTCCTAAGCTCCATCCACTATTTGTCAGGTGCTGGGTAGCCCCTCTCAGAAGACAACTTGCTCCAAACTGCAAGCATAGGAGAATAGAGAGACTTGAGGAAGTACTGGGGGTGGGGGACCATCCTCTCAGAGACAAGGTAGAGGAGAATGAATGGGATGATAAACTATGGAAGGGGGGCCTGGAGGGGAGAAATGGCTGGATTGCAAATAAATAAAAAAAATAATAATAAATAGTGTTAGGGAATGGTGCTTGCCCATGCAATGGGTCTCAAGTTGGGCCAGTTATACGTTGGCCATTCCCTCAGCCTCTGTTCCACCCCCCCCCCCATGCATGCATTTCTTGTAGACAGGAAAATTTTGGGGTTGAAAATATTGTGGGTGGGTTAATGTCTCTATTTCTCCACTGGAGTTCCTACCTGTCTACAGGAGGTGGCCTCTTCAGGTTCCATAATCCCAATATGGTGAGTTACAGCTAAGATCACCCCCATTGATTCTTGAGTGCTTCCCTTATCCCAGGTCTCTGGAAATGTCTCCCATGTCCTCACCCCCAACAGTTGTAGATTTCTATTATTTTTTATGGCCATATGGCAATCTCTCCTGTCCTTCCCCACACCTGATTCTGAACCTCCTATTCCCTTCCCCATTCTCCCTCCCTCCCAGATACCTTTCTCCATTTGCCTCTTAATGTCTATTTCATTCCTCCTTCTAAGTGAAATTCAAGCTTCTTCTCTTAGGCCTTCCTTCTTGTTTGTCTTCTTTGGGTCTGTGGAATATAACATAATACCTGTATTTTATGGCTAATATCCACTTAAAAGTGTATGTTCTTTTGGGACTTGGTTACTGTAGTGGCTATCCCTGGTTGTCAACTTGACTATATTTGGAATGAGCTACAATCCAGATTTGGAAGGCTCACCAGTGACCCTAACCTGGAGGCTTGGATATAGAAGTCTCTGATCTGGATCTTGGTATGGAGGTCTTGATAGCATACCGGCTATGGATTCCAGAAGATTAAGACAGAGAGTTCTCCGAGCTCAAGATNTGTGGCATGTTGGAGCATCTTTTGGGTGTATGTCCAGGAGTGGTATAGTTGTGTCTTGAGGTAGAGCTATTCCTAGTTTCCTGAGAAACCACCAAATTGATTTCCAAAGTGGTTGTACATGTTTGCATTTCCACCAGCAATGAAGAAGTGTTCCTCTTGCTCTACATCCTTGCCAGGATGTGCTAACTCTTGAGTTTTTTATCTTAGCCATTCTGATGGGTGTAAGACGGTATGCAGAGATGCTTTGATTTGCATTTCCCTGATGAATAAGGACTTTGAACATTTCTTTAAGTGCTTTTAGGCCATTCAAGATTCCTCTGTTGAGAATTCTTTGTTTAATTCTGTACCACATTTTTCACTGGGTTGTTTGGATTATTAGTGTCTAACTTCTTGAGTTCTTTGTAAATCTTGGCTATTAGCTCTCTGTCAGATGTAGGGTTGGTGAAAGTCCTTTCCCAATCTGCAGGTTGCTGGTTTGTCCTATTGACAGTGTTTTTTGCCTTATAGAAACTTTGTAGCTTTATGAGGTCCCACTTATTGATTGTTGGTCTTAGAGCCTTAGCCATTGGTGTTCTGTTTAGGAAATTGTCTCCCACACCAATTTATTCAAGGGTATTTCCCAGTCTATCTTCTATGACATTTAGTGTCTATGGCTTTATGTTGAGATCTATGATCCATTTGTACTTGAGTTTCATGCAAGATGATAATCATGGATCTATTTTCATTCTTCTACATGCAGATATCCAGTTAGCCCAGCATCATTTGTTGAAGATGCTTTCATTTTTACATTGTATGGCTTTGGCTTCTTTAACAAAAATTAAAATTAAATGTCCATAGGTTATGGGTTTATTTTAGAGTCTTTGCTTTGATTCAATTGATCAGTGTGTCTGTTTCTGTACCAATATCATGCAGTTTTTATCACTATTGCTTTGTAGTACAGCTTGAGGTCATGAATAGTGATTTCTTCCCAAGATCTTTTAATGTTCAGAATTGTTTTGGCTATCCTGCATTTTTGTCTTTTGGTTTTTTTTGTTTGTTTTATTTTTTCCATTTGAAGTAGAGAATTGTTGTTTCAAGGTCTATAAAAATTTGTGTTGGAATCTTGATAGGGGTTGCATTGAATCTGTACATTACTTTTGGTAAGATGGCCAATTTTACTATGTTAATCCTACCAATCCATGAGCATGGGAAATATTCCCATCTTTTAATATCTTCTTCAATTTCTTTCTTCAGAGACTTGATGTTTTTGTCATACAGATTTTTCACTTGTTTGTTTAGAGTTACACCAAGATATTCTATATTATTCTTGACCATTATAAGGGTGTTGCTTCCTTAATTTCTTTCTTGGCTTATTTATCATTTGTATAAAGGAGGACTACTAATCTCTTCAGTCACTCTGCTGAAGGTGTTTATCAGCTGTAGGAGTTCTCTGGTAGAATTTTTGGGGTTGCTTATGTATACTATCATATCATCGCCAAATAGCAATACTTTGACTTCTTCCTTTCCAAGTTGTATCTCCTTTAGTTGTCTTATTACTCTGGCTTGAACTTCAAGTACTATATTGAATAAATAGGAAGAAAGTTGTCAGCCTTGCCTTGTCCCTGAGTTTAGTGGAAATGGATTAAATTTCTCTCCATTTAGTTTGATGTTGGCTATTGGCTTGATGAATATTCCTTTGATTATGTTTAGGTATGTGCCCTGATTTCTTTAGTACCACTAACATGAAAAGGTGCTGGGTTTTTATCAAAGGCTTTTTCAGCATCTAATGAGATAGTCATGTGATTTTTTTATTTCAGTTTGTTTATATGGTGGATTATATTGACAATTTTTTTTTCATATTGATCCATCCCTGCATTCCTGGGATGAAGCCTACTAGATTTTGATGGATTATGTCTTTGACATGTTCCTGGATTCAGTTTTCAAGTATTTTATTGATTATTTTTGTATCAATGCTCAGAAGATAAATCGGTCTGAAATTCTCTTTGTTTGTTGAGTGTTTGTGTGGTATCAGGGTAAGTATGGCATCATAGAATGAGTTTAGCAATGCTCCTTTTGTTTCTATTTTGTGGAATAGTTTAAGGAGTGTTGGTATTAGCCTCACCCTCCTCCCTACCCCCTGCTTTGAAAGTCTGGTAGAATTCTGCACTAAAACTATCTGACCCTGGACTTTTATTTATTTTTATTTTTATTTTTTTTAGTTGAGAGATTCTTAATGACTGCTTCTACCTCTTTAGGTGTTATGGGGCTGTTTAAATAGTTTAGCTGATCTTGATTTAACTTTGGTAAGTGGTATCTGTCTATGAAAATGTCCATTTCATTAAGACTTTCCAATTTTGTGAAGTACTATTTTTTAAATTTCCTCAGTTTCATCCACCAAACTTTTAATGGGTGTTGGGAATATACAGGGCTTATGTCTGGCTATATAGGGTCCTTTAGCAGAAGAAATGGATAATAGGTCCTACAGATGTTCTCATTTGACATATGGAATCCAGAAATATAAAAATCCAATTTCTTCTTCTTTTTTTTTTTTTGTTTTTTTTTGTTTTTTTGAGATAGGGTTTCTTTGTGTAGCCTTGGCTGTCCTGGAACTCACTTTGTAGACCAGGCTGGCCTCGAACTCAGAAATCCGCCTGCCTCTTCCTCCCGAGTGCTGGGATTAAAGACGTGAAAGACGTGCGCCACCACGCCCGGCTCAAAAAATCCAATTTCAACACAATGTGATATGTGCAAAAGGAGAAGTACAAATAAAAGACTAAATAAGGAGCCCAGAACAAAAGCAGCTAGTTGCTTGCTCAGGTAATATTTAAGAGAAAGGTTAGTTATTTCCTAGAAATAGCCACCAAAATAGAACTGAAAAGAAAAATTATCATTAGTGCTTCTAAGATATCTGGGCCCTAATCCTGAGGACTTTTATGAATATCATAATTTATATACAAAAATTGACTTTATGAGTATGAATTAATTAAGATCCTTGAGACCATCCTGATTAACTTGGGTGGGTCTAATATATTTTAAAATATTTAGTTTTATCCTTTTAATTTTGTGTATGTTTCTGTGTGTGGGAATGTGCATGAAAGTGCAGGTACTCATAGAAGCTAGAAAATGGTACAGGATCTTCAGGAGTTGAAGTTAGAGGCACATATGAGCAGGGTGATGTGGATGCTGGTAACTAAGATAGATCCTCTAAGAGCATGGATTGCTCTTAGAACTATCTCTTCTGCCCAGCAATGTACCTTTAAGAGACAGATAAGAAGAGTCAAAGTCAGAGAAGGATATGTCGTTATGGAAGCCAAGTCATAGAGAGGAAAACAGGAAGAAAGACAGACTTAGCTGAATTATAGTTGTTTTGAAAGCAGAGGAAAAGGCTGTGAGCCAAGAAATGCAACTAAAGGTAAAGGAAAGAGGGTCCCCCAAGAACCTCTGGTAGCAATGGAGCCCCACTATTGCCCTCATTAAGGCTCAGTGAAAATTACTTCTCACTTTCAACCATTGTGAACAAGAGGGATCAGCTGTTTAGGTCCTGGTGATTGGTCATACTAGCAAGAGGAAGCTAGAAAGGGTACAAGTGGAGCTAGAGGGCCTAGCTTTGACTTCACTCTGCTTTTCCTCACTGTGTCATCCTTGGTCTGTGTTCATCCTATGGAGCCTAAGAATCCTTGTTATGCATAATTGTGGTACCACATCACAAGTGATGATTGCCATTGCAGTGCTGAGTGTATGATGTCTGTTTCACAAATATGAGCTCATAAGTTGCCTTTTGACAATGCAGAGGGGGGATCTTTAGGAATATTCTAGGTAAGAGAAGAGGCATGTACAGGACATAATAGTGCATAAAGACAAATTTATTATGTCTATAATAAGAACATGCAAGGTGTAAAGAGAGCAACTAGGGGTTTGAAGGAGTGAGAGAGCTGTGTGTAGTAAGTTCCTTGTTTGAGAAGTAAGGGGTTTCTAGTTCCCTCTGTTGACTAAGTCAGGAGCTGCCTTTAAGAAAGAGAAGTCATGATAAACTTGACTTGTTAGAGATAAGGCTCCTTTTCATTTTGTAAAGAACCTAAAGAGAGATAAAATAAGAATGTGAATATCTGCCTGTCCTTTTGCCCATGGCCACCACTGTCACAAGGCCAATATTTTTCCAGGGGTTAAGTTTTGACTGGCACTGTACTAACAATAATCTCAACATCTTTATCACTTGGTATATTATTCACTTCTATAGAGATCGGGGACATGTGTTTTTGCAAACACTAAGTGAAAAGCCCAAGGTCATGGACTATCTGGTTATGTTAATGGTTACTGTTTTACCTACTGCATAATTACTTACTATGGTCTCTACAGCATAATCTGAGAGGTACAGTCCTCTTTTAATGAAGTACTCTGGGTCCATGAAAATAGCTCAGTGAAGGACCCCTAATTTATTCCATTTCTTTCTTGGACCATGAAAAAGAAAAACAAATTTCTAGAATAATAGTCTCTCTAAACACTTACTATTTGGTTAAGCAGTCCAGGGACTATTTAATCACTGTCTGTCTTTACTACTAGAATTTGTTCCATTATCTTCATCTTGAAGAAGAAAGGAGGAAGCAGTCAAGAACTGTTGATGTTTCCATTCTAGAAATTACAGCTACAAACTTTGAGTGAGAAGAAATTATGTCTTTCACAGCTATCTTCCTAACATCAGAGTCTCCTGGGTCTTGTTACCCAGAAGGAATATGACCAAGACTTGTTCTCTAAAGGTGCATCATAGAGGAACTGTTTTGTTGGGTGAAGATATGCAATGATTCTAGAATTCTCTGTCTTATATGACACAAGGATTGAGAGAAATCTCTTGTGCTGAAAAACTACTGCAAAACTCTCCTTTACTAGAAATCAGAGGAGAACCTACCCACCTTTTGTCCTGTACCACTAAGCCTGAAATATATCCAAACCCAAAACAAGGGACCAAGATGCTTTAGAAGCTCAGGTTGAAAACTTGGCCCCAAATGAAAATGAAGAGAGATTTCAAAGATGTGTTTCCTATGATTGAAATGGCTAGTGTAGTGGTTTGACTATGTTTGCCCATGGAGTGGCCCTGTTTTCAGGTGTGACCTTGGAGTAGATGTATCACTGTGGGTGTGGGCTTTAAGACCCTCTTTCTAGCTGTCAGGAAGTCAATCTTCCACTAGCAACCTTCAGATGAAGATTTTGAACTCTCAGCTCTGCCTGCACCATACCAGCCTAGATGCTGCCATGCTTTTGCCTTGATGATAATGGACTGAATCTCTGAACCTGTAAACCAGTTCCAATTAAATGTTGCCTATATAAGACTTGCCTTGGTCAGAAGTTGGTACCAGGAGTGGGGTACTGCTGAGATAGGCCTGACCATGCTTTTGTTTAGAAGAATGTGGATTTGAGGACTTTAGATTTGGAAAACAGTGGAGTGTTTTAAATTGTGCTTAATGGGCCATCCTAGTAGGAATATGGATGACTTTGTTGCTGAGAGTAATTTGAACTGTGCAGACCTAAGAGGCTTCAGAGGAGAAGAATTTTAATAAGTGGCTGAGAGACTATTTTTGTGGTATTTGGTGAAGAATTTGGCTGCTTTTTGCCCTTGTATGAAGAGTCTACCTGAGGCTAAGGTAAAGAGATTTATATTAATTACATTGACAAAGGAAGTATCAAAAAAAGCCCAACAGAGACTTTTTCTCTGGTTAAGTCTCATGAAGAGCATTTTGAACAAGTGTAGCAATCTTTGAAAGGAAAAATATAAAATAAATCATTAGCGTATTAAAAGGGCACCAGGAAGTGAAATGGAGCTGAATCCTGTGTTCTAGGAGATAACAGGCAAAGGGAGAGGGACTCTGGGCAAGATACTATCCAGCTACATTTAGAGCCAGGCATGGTGGTACACCCCTTTAATCCAGGAGACAGGCATGCAGATCTCTGAGTTCAAGGTCAATCAATCTACAGAGCAAGATCTAGGACAGCCAAGCTTAAGCAGTGAAAGAGTTGGAAAACATAAAGTTAGTGATAATGTCATAGAACAGTGAGGTCATGTTCCAGTTCCTGCAAGCAGCAGAACTTGGCAGCTTCAACCATATGGATCTTGCTTTAGAGTCAAAAATAAAAGGGATTATTGGAACAATTGATGCTGGTTAGCTGGAGCTAAGGAACTAGTGGTGATTAGGAAGAGACCAGCATCATTGAGGTGACATCTTCTGGTAAGTGTTTTCTGAAAGCAAAAGAAGTTGTGTTCCAGAGATAGCCAAGGTTGTACCTTGTGCTGTGGCTGGACTTGGTAATGTGTAAGAGTCACCCAGGTGGTACTGGTTTTGAAGGCATGAATATGTCATGAAGAACAACTGAGACATGGCACTATGAGAGACCATGAAGGCCATTGGTGAAGGTGCAGCCTCAGATGCAGTTGATGGCCCTGGACTGAAGGTGTCATGTAAAGGATTTGAGGCTTGGCACCAAAGAGAGCCTATGAGAGGCTATTGTGTCACACCCACTCCAGCAGTGACTCGAGTGACAGGCCCAAAAGCTTGGATGCAGTCCAGAGGCAAAACGTTCGTGTAAACTTAGTCTCCTGTAAAATGAATGCTCCAAATATGTCCTTGCTTTAGTCCATGAACAGATCTATGTGCTTTCCTTCAATATTTTTTTATTATAAGTGCCTCTAAGGATTGATTTTGATATATAGCTAAGTTAGATTAGCCTTTACCAGTGTTCCAATATCCTAGGAAATTGTTGAGTCAACCTTGGGCTTTGATCTTTGTAAGAATGTTACTCATTCAGATGAAAATGCCTCCAGTGTTGATGGACAGTGATAGAAATCAGGCTTTACATTCTACTAGAATAGAGCTAGTAATCTCAGGGCTAGTCTGCATAGTATACTTAGAACAACAGCAGAGTCACTCCCACACATAGGAATTTACAATGACCTAGAAGGGTGGTTGTGGTCTAAGAAGAAACTAGAGTAAATACTTAGAACGATAGCTGAGTCACTCCCATACACAGGAATTTACAGTGGCCTAGGGGGAAGGTGGGCTGTACAATAGACTATAATTGGAACTATGGCAAGGGCATGAAGTCCTTGCCCTTGGCATCTAAGATTAAGCTGACCTTAGGTGGGGGTGCTTTTGATCCCAGTTGTTAACATTGATTTTTTTTAATCCCAGTTGGTTCCTGTTAGCTTTTATGTATGCATTCCTCTGTTTTGTTGTAAAAGTCATTTTGCATCAGATAACTTCAATGCACCTTGGATGACCTTAATGTATAATTTAACTTCCTTGTCTCCTTCTATAATATAAATCTGGTGCTCACGATGAGACATTACATTCAGATACAACACTCCCTTGTGTTCGAGTCTGTTTGTCACTTTTTTGCGGACTCCCTGCCCACCTGTACTGGGACCCTGATTCTCCTGCGGATTGAGGGGCTGCCTAAGTCCAGTCTGGAGCACTATTGGTGAAACCTAGTTGTAGTGGAAGACCCCATTGTATTGGGGATGCCAGTACCATGAGATGATCACCAAGGACAGCAGCGATAGTGGAGTGGATCAATCTGAGCCTAGAGTGCTACAGAGAGCAGAGCTGGAGAAGTGATGCCAGCCCTTAGGAGGAGCTCAGAAGATCATGTATGGATTCCAGAAATTTAAACAAGAAGCTGTCATGTTGAAGTTGTGTTAGTGACTCTGAGTTGTTCAAGGTGCTAGAGCTGTGGTATATCTGCTGAGGAAAGTGGCTAACAAGGAGTGGAACCAGCCCAGGAGAAAGTTTGTTGCTGTCAACAAAGATGAAAGGGGAGGAGTCAGAGATCTGAAGACCACTTTGAAATCAGACCTGGAGATGCAGAGTTTGAAATTTTCCCAATTGGTTTCCTGTCTTGCTTTGAAAATTACAGTTAAATGATTGGATGAATCTCAGGAAAGACTTGGAACATTGAACTTTTACTGTTGTTGAGACTGCTATAGACTCTGTGGATTTTTGAAGTTGGACTAAGTGCATTTTGCATCATGCTATGTGTAAGCATGTGTAAGCATGTGTAAGCATGTGTAAGCATGTGTAAGCATGGCCCCAATAGACTTATAGGTTTGAACAAATCTATGGGAGCCAGGGAGTAGAATGTAGTGGTTTGAATATGTTTGGCCCAGGGAGTGGCTCTGTTTGCAGGTGTGATCTTGGAGTAGGAGTGTCAATGTGGGTGTGGGCTTTAAGACCCTCTTCCTAGCTCCCTGGAAGTCAGTCCACTAGCAGCCTTCAGATGAAGATGTTGAACTCTCAGCTCTGCCTGCACCATACCAGCCTGGATGCTGCCATGCTCTTGCCTTGATGATAATGGACTGAATCTCTGAACCTGTAAACCAGCTCCAATGCAATGTTGTCTATATAAGACTTGCCTTGGCCATGGTGTTCATTCACAGCAGTAAAACTCTAACTAAGACAGGATATACTAAAAGCAGAGGAGAGAGAGAGAGAGAGAGAGAGAGAGAGAGAGAGAGAGAGAAATATAGAATTATAGACTGTGGGAAAGGGAGACTCTTAGCCTCTCCAGTCTAGAGATACCAGATCAATTTGGAGCATTGTTCTGTAGCAGCCCCATAGGGAGGGATTTGGAGGATTAGCACTAAGATTTCCTTGTCTCTTCCTTTAATCTCTCAGACTGGTTATCTGTTGCCTGAGCACAAATGACAGTCAGAAGATAAGAAGACTCACTGATATCCTACACAGGCAAAAATATTAAGCCAGAGCTAATGAATAGATGCAAAGAGGTGAAAGTGAGCAAACCATATCACTTTGGTTGTAGATGAATTTCCAGATTAAAAATTAGAGAGGGGGCTGGAGAGATGGCTCAGCGGTTAAGAGCACTGACTGCTTTTCCAGAGGTCCTGAGTTCAATTCCTAGCAACTACATGATGTCTCACAACTACCTGTAATGGGATCTGATACCCTTTCCCAGTGTGTCTGAAGACAGCAACAGTGCACTCATATACATAAAATAAATAGATATTTTTTTTAAAAAGGAATTTGAGAGGGCTCCGAGTCTGTAGCTATAGTCAAATAGTAGGTGAGGCTGTGTGATGGTTCCACCATTTATGAAAGGTCGTCACAAGAGACAGACTGAACCTCTTGGTATTACCCACCCTCCACCATGCCCAACACCAATGCAGAAACAGAAGTGTCAGATGTTTCTTCTCCCGATCTCATTTCAATGCATAGAAGGGAGGGTTTAAAATTATCCATGCATTATATACAAGGCCAGAGCCAGCCAAAGAAAACCATGCTTGGTGAGTCATATGATCTGCCTCCTTTTAAGATTGTGCAATCTAAGAACTGCAGAAATTGGATCTCCATTTACTTGCACACTCAAGCCTAGCTTCTTGCAAAATTTCTGGTCAGAGTTTTATTATTTCCTTAAGTCTACACTGTTGAGCTGTTTTGGAATATAGAAAATTCTTATAAACAGCATGGGAATATGTGATGTGTGTGTGTGTATGTCTGGTTGGTTCTTAAATAGACATTTTATATATGTGTGCACAATACTTTTTAATAGAAAGTTAAAACATTAGTCTGAAAAATATGCATTTTGCACTTGGAAACTCTAAAATGAGAGTATTCTAAGAAGGTTGGTCCCCTTATAACCTATTCTTATAGCAAACATATTAGCTCCTCAATTCCTCTTTTTTCCCACTTCTCTTATAATTTTGTGTGTGGCTGTCCCTGTTCCCTTAGCTGAAAAATGAACATAGAATCCTAGTTTTATTGAATATGACCATTCCTCACTGTTGCAGTTACTTTGGGGGCAACTGGTGCACCTATAGGTTGATCATCATGTTTACTGGGTACCTGGGCTGGAATTTTGAATAAGGAGCATGTTTATGTGTTTGGATTACAGACTGTGAGAAAGCTTGATTTAGACATGACTTTCCTAGTAACCATCTTAAAAATGGAGGGCAGGAAGATGAAGATGATAGGGACCCATGTATGCCAGAATCTTTTCCCAATTGATAGGGAAAGAAAGGCACTCAAAATCAGCCAAGGCTCTGGACCTTGCTGTGCCTAGCATCTAATGTCTTCGATCATCACATCTACTCCTGATCTTCACAGAGAATGAGTCAGAACAACAATGTGTGTATGTGTGTATGTGTGTGTGTGTGTGTGTGTGTGTGTGTGTGTGTGTATGAGAGAGAGAGAGAGAGAGAGAGAGAGAGAGAGAGTGCATGGATATATGTTTTTGTGTGTTTGGCTCATGTATGTGAATGCATATGGAGGAATGAAGGAAAGGGGACAACCTTAGATGTCATTCTTCAAGTATTGTTCATCTTGTTTTAAGATGGGTTCACTCATTGACATGGACCTTGTTAAGTATGTAGGATGGCTGGCCAGCCCCAGGCATCTGCCTGTCTCTGCCTCTGCCTCCCTAGTGCTAGAATCACAGATACCACAATGGTTGGCTTTAAAAAAAATATACATGAGCTCAGGTAACTAAACTTAGGTCCTCAAACCAGCAGGCTCACTCCTGCAGACAAACATTTATTTCACCACTGAGCTATCTCCTAGCTTCAGTTTTCAATTTGTTTTAGTCATTTAATGTCAACACAAGCTAGTCAATGCAATGGTATTAGTAGTCTAAGTTTTCTCTTAAAGGTTAAAACAAATCTTGAGATTCAGAATCTTTCTACAGAACCAGGAATTAGATAATAGTTGTCTAGATATCTTCCAGTGTTGAGCCTCACTTTGAATGGACAATAACCTTGTTTGCCTCCCCAAATATGACACCCAGGTTCCACATGTAACAGGGTTATATATTAAAGGGCACTCATTGTATGTTGTGGAACCTTCTGGAATTCAGATTCTGTCTGTGGCTTGCTATGTCTGGGATACTCTTGACTTTCAGTGTATCTATAGGACCCTGTCTCTGAGAAGGTCTTTATTTAGTAAAACTTCTGCTTTCTTGGGCTTGAGGGAGAAAAGGAAGAATGATTCTTCTGACAATGAATAAGCAGAGAGACATTAATGTGTGGCCTTCCTTGACAGCTTGAGGATGTGAGCAAGACGACTGAACATCTACCACAGCTGCCCTGGCCTGCTAAACATTGATCCTCAGGTTCTGGTCAAAGCCTGGCATGACCACTGCCAAAATAAATCTCTGCTCAAAGAAACTTCCTTCTTTATTGTCCAGCCTGAGGTTCTTTTAAATTCTTCATTTGATTGGCCATGCCCCCTTGCTCTTTCTGGGTTGTTCTGGGGATGCACACTTGCTACATTTTCCCTTTCCAGAATACCATCACTTCAGGTATGTTTGCATCCCAGACATTTATTTTCTTTAGGTCTTTTCTCAACAAACTCTTTCTCTTTGAAGCCATGTACAACTGCTTGAACTAAAAATCCACCCTCATTACCTGCCATTTAATATATTCCTTTTTTCCTTACTTTTATTATAGCTGCTGCCCTTTCCTCCTCCTCTACCTCATCATCCCCCCTTCCTCTTCCTATCACCTTCCAGTTCTTCTTTAGGACAAGTGCTCATATATCCAAATCTGGCCTTCAAATCACTTCATAACCAGGATTATGGTGAGCTTCTGATTCTCAGACCTTCTGAATGCTGGAGTTGCAAGTGTGAGACACTTTGCCCCATTTCATGTGGTTCTGGGTTTGGAATAGAGGGGCTTTATGTATGCTAGGCAAACATGACACCCACTGAGCGATATCCCCAGGATACATGGTTTTCTTTTTTTGTTTGCCATTCACTCAGCAAGCTTGACTCTTACTAGAAGTCAATATTTTTATGGGCATTGATTTCAGTCTGTGTTTTCAATATTGAATGCTTTGGGTATGTAAGTGTATCTGATGGTAGAATGTAACAAAAATATCTTTAGAATGAGTAAGTCTGAAATCATGAAGGCATGGTTAAGGGGTAGGATGAAGGCGTGTGTGTGTGAGTGTGTGTGTGTGTGTGTGTGTGTGTGTGTGTGTGTGTCTGTCTGTCTGTCTGTCTGTCTCTGTCTTCTGAGGAGAGGTTGTTCTAGACTGAAGAGGGGAAATGACCTCATGGCTACAATGAACATATACATATAATATTTAGAAGTAAAAAAAATAAGAGGCAGACAACATATATGATGTATGTATGTGATATGTGATATGTGTAACACCACCAAAAACAATTACAAACAATAACAACAATAGTAACAATGGCTTTGTTAATTTGAGAATGTGATGAAGGGAAGAAGAAAATGATGTAATTGTATTTTCACTAAATGGATAAAAATAATAAAAGCCTGACATAAATATATTAACATAGGACAATGTGTAACATATACTACTAATTAAACAGATCAAGATATTAAAAAGTAAGACTAGCATTCTGTACATGCATGTTTACACACTCACCCATACACACACACACACACATACACATACACACACACTCACATTCTCTCTCTCTCTCTCTCTCTCTCTCTCTCTCTCTCTCTCTCTCTCAGTGCTGGTGAAGTCAGCAACCCTGTAGACTGTGGCTTTAAGACCTTGAGTTTTGTCCTTCAGATGTTCTTCATTATTTATATATTTTTCTCACAAGGGACTATAGACCTGATATTTATGAATAAAGATGTAAAAAACATAAATAAATTGGAAAAACCAAGAAAACAGCAGGCATTCAAGGACTAGCTATAGAATAAATGACTATTTTAAGTGAATAAACAGATGTGTAGATTTATGTATTTCCAGTCTTTCTCTGTGTTTTATATAAAGATAAAATAATGGCTGTGAAAGTTCCTGGGATTCCAGGACAGACCCCAGGGCATATCTCATGAGACTCACAACCTAAGAGAAGATTCCCATCTTTTTTCATGCTTATCCATTATCCTAATTTTAGTGTTATAAAAATCAAACCTTTCTAATGAAAGCATTGACCTTTGGTTTGAATCAGATTTGGGTAAAATCATAGGAAAGCATCAAGTAAAACAGTAGAACTTAGTTATTTTCACATTTTGTTTCAAGCTTAGGTGAGCATACTGGGTAATGAATATTTATTCATTTTAAACATGTTTGTCAACGTATGATCTAATTCTTGGGCTGAGTATGGCAAGCCTTTTGTAGAATAAGCATTTTAAATGTTTTAGTTTTTTTTTTCTTCTCCAAAACCCATTATTTGATGGATTCTTTACAAAAAAGCAAAACAAACCCAATATACCTGTGTGTTTCTTCCTGGGGGAGACAAGACTAAAGATAGGCTTTGCAATCATTTTCATTCAGAAATAGGGAAAATTTCTAGTGATCCTCACCAGTACTGTCTAAACTGCAAATAATTTTTTAAGACACCTCTCCTGGCACACATTAATTCCATACCATGCAGTTTCCCAAAGTAGCCTATTTATCATCATCAGTATAAGTCTTACAAAACATACACACCAGACCTTCATCCCTGCATCCCATTCACTGCTATTCCAAATGTTCGCAGAAAGGAAAGCAAAAGTGAGTCGGAGAAGTTCTTTAAAAGCTCATATTGAGAAATTTTCTAATACTCACATGATTTTAGTTCCTTAGATAGTGATGCTTTCTCCACAATTGCAGAAAATTTCACTTTCAGTTGCATTTTCTTATTTGAATTTTTTTTAAAGTGTCAGAAGTCCATATTTATCCATTCAGGGCTACAGTGCCCATTGCCACAAGAGAGGGTCTTTTGACATGAGCCAAGGCATTGAATACCATTTAAAAAGAGTGTGGAAACGCAGCCATAACTACCCATGAGCAGATATCCTACTTGTTATGCAAACACCTCAGTGTTTTCTTATCATCCTAAAAGGTGTGAATTAAATCATAATGAGAAACTTGCAGTTTGAAGTCAGGCCAAATATGGCGAGTCTCCACCAGCACGGGCAGCTTCTCAGTAGGTTGTGCCTGGAAGCTTTCTTCTAACAGCCCGAAGCTCCTCTGCATGAAGCAAGCATAGCCAAGCACTTCATCCTTGAAGCAGTGTATTGAATTAATAAGACAATTACTGTGATGCTCTGTTGCTTTGGGATAAAACAGGGAAACAGGACCACGCAGAACTGTTTTCCATGGGATAAGGCAAAGGGGAAGAATGAACACCATGTCCCCCTTTGTCTGAGCCTTAAAGATCTCAGTAATGGTCCTGCTGATTCATCTGATGGTTTTTTTTTTTCCCTTATTGGTGTCTCAACCTTCTTAATGCTGCAAGCCTTTAATACAGTTCTTCATGATGTGGTGACCCCCAACCATAAAATTACTTTCATTGCTACATCATAATTGAATTTTGCCAGTGTTACAAAGTGTAATATAAATATCTGATATGCAGGATGTCTGACAAGTGGCCTCTGTGAAAAGGTCATTCGACTCCTCCAAAGGGGTCAAGCCCCACAGGTTGAGAAGCCCTTCCCTAAGTTCTACGTCTTTCTCTCCATTCCACACTGTTTTCACATGTCTACAGGTAGTGTAAACCTCAGGTGCTGAGGTGGCTTTTTTGCTTGTATGGTATGGCGTGTGTGTGTGTGTGTGTGTGTGTGTGTGTGTGTGTGTGTGTGTGTGTGTGTGTGTGTGTGTGTGTGTGAGGTGGGTGAGGAAACTAGCTCCTAGGTCTTTATAGACTGGAATGCATGTGAGTACCCCAAACCTCTTGCTGTTTTCACTCTGAAAGAGTTGAGCTGAGTTATTGTCCAGGGGACCTTCGTTCCGCCTTAGACTTCTTTGGGACTCTGCAGAAATCTGTCATCTCCTTTCAGGATAATAGTGTTAAAATGAATAAAATGAAATACATAGAATTATACTTTATAGATGGAGTCCAAGAAATCCTTCATTTCAGTTAGAAGTACAATGCATCTGTGTTTTCAGAAAAGGTAAATTTAGGAAGTTTCTCTATCATGAATGTAGGCAAAGGACCACCATGACCATGAATATGTTGAGGATAGACACCATCTATTTTTTATCACATCATGACTGTAGGTGTTCCAAAGTTGTGGCAACACACCCTGCATGCTAGGCAAGGATTGTACCACTGAGCTGCACTCCCAACCCATCCTGGATTTTGTTAACATGTTAATAAAGAAGTATGTTTATCATTACATTTCAAATTTGTTCTTAGATATTTGATTAGTGAATTTTAATATAGTTTTTAAAAATCCTATGTATTTCATTTTATTTATTTTAACACTATTATCCTGAAAGGAGATGACAGATTTCTGCAGAGTCTCAAAGAAGTCTAAGGTGGAACGAAGGTCCCCTGGACAATAACTCAGCTCAACTCTTTCAGAGTGAAAACAGCAAGAGGTTTGGGGTACTCACAACATTGTGCTAGAGAAGCACTACTGTGTACATTTCAATGTGAATTTTGTTGAAATTTTAACCTGTCATTAGCGGTATTTTCAAAATTTTTTTGTTTCAACTGTTTAAAATTGTAAGAGTCATTCTTCAATCACAGGCTCCACACAAGTAGGCAGAAGAGAGGACCATGTTTCTAATACAGAGAAAGAGACAATATATAGTCTACCATGACATCTACATAAAGTAGCATCAATATTCTTTCAATCTTACATTTTTCTTAGGCAAGGATCTAGAAGATATTGAAGACTGTTCTCAATAATAGCTCATTGTTAGAATATTACTTACTTGTGTGATATTCTGGTTTCAATTTTGGAGTGTTATAAGCACACATGAGTGAGAGAGAGAGAGAGAGAGAGAGAGAGAGAGAGAGAGAGAGAGAGAGAGAATATCAGGGAAAATGATAGCACGAAGTACACTCTGATGCAGTTGCCTACTGTTGTTAAGAGCCTTTGATTCAGAAGATCTGACATCTCACCACGAAGAAATCCTTCTTCTTTCCATGAAGATATCCTAGTGACCCTGACAGAGTGGCTACCTTGATCTGGGTTGTGTGGCCTCTTCCTGCAGTGTGGACAAGGGCATGGCTGTGTGAGAGCTGACCTCCTCTGCTGTGACTTGGAGGAGTCTGAATGAGATGATTTTTCTTTAAGAACTCTGCTAAGCGGGAAGCCCCTGGACTTGCCATTGGCATTCTCTTTAGAAGTCTCTGGCAAGACCTCTGTAAATTTCAGTTGGTAAAAGATGGGGGGAAAATCTGAGCATCACTAAGAAAATTAGGTACAAAGGATTTCAAGTCATCAAATACATTTACTTCCACAAAGTCACAGTATCATCGAAAACCCATTGGTCACTTGGGAAGTTACAGGTGGAGTATGTCAATAGTTCAAAGGCTGATAAATGAAGATAAGCAAGGATTTAGTATGTCTTACAGAATCTTCTGTCCAGTGACATATAAAGTTTCTCTTTAGAGGAGAACCCAGCTGATAATCAAAGAAGGTATGAGAGAAATAAAATGGTCAGCTGGACGAGCTTGCATGCACCTGTAATCTGAGCACTTGGGAGAATAAGGAGGGGGAAAAGCACAAGGCTAACACAGGCTATTCAGAGAGTTCAAAGGATGACCTGCATTACACAGGGATTCCTGCATCAACAGATAAAAGAATATAAATAAAGCCGCTATTTATAACTCCACAACATGTTCATATATCTGAGCCATGATTATCAATGGCTGACAAGATGGAAAAACTAAACCTGAGTTTATGTGCTTGCAGACTGAAGACTACATCTTCAAGGATGAAAAAAATCTGATTCAAACAAAGAGTAGGGGTGAGGCATAATATGATCAGGGCTCTGGTTATGAAAGGCAACTGACAAAAGTCAAAAGTGATTTTAAATGCTGTAAAAAAAGGCATGAAGATGGAGAACTCAATAGGACAAAGACAACTTGCTTCTTAAAATTTTATACAAACAAGGGAAGGAGGGAGGGAGGGAGAAATGAAGAGAGGGAAGGATGGAGAGAGGGAGGGAGGGAAGAAGATATATATATATATATATATATATATATATATATATATATATATATATAGAGAGAGAGAGAGAGAGAGAGAGAGAGAGAGAGAATAGTATGGAAGTCATGTGAACCCTGATTGAAGCAACTTACCTAAATCTCTAAGACAATCTTGCTACTAAAATATTAGCTAAAACAACAATAACAACAGCAACAGCAGCAGAAATATATGTAGCTCTGGTACAGGACAAGCAATGCCCAATTGAAGATGTAGGGAATATTTATTCAAGTTTAAAGGCTTTGTCCTTAGAGCTGGATGGACCTACTATTCAATTATTTTCTTCTTCTAAACACTTAAATTAGTTCGTACTCAGTCACCTATGAAATTCATTGAATTTAAAAGCTGTCTGAGTAAAATTCACATTTCACATATATACATACTTTTCAAACATCATTGACATCTATTAAAAATATTAAAAGTTATGAAATGAATACAATGCCCACCACTTTCTTGCATCCTAAAATATTGTTCACCAAGACAGGTTCATGGCCTTTCTTTAGTTTTCTTAATAGCATGCTTGATCCAATTTTTTTTTCTTTTTAAATACAGTCTTAAGCAAGCATGAAAGAAAATGGTCAGCTTAAATACCATGGTCCACTTTATTAAACAGAGATCATCAACTACTTATTGAAATTAAAATAGTCCATAAAGGAAATTTTAATTTCCAGCTGTGACTCCTTGGACCTCCAACTCTCATGAAATGGTAGAATGGAAAAATTAAGGGACATGGTCCTAACCTGAGATTGGGATGGTTTCTCTGGGAACTAAACAAAGAGCTGGTGTGCTGTCTGTCTGTCAGTGGACAGCAAGCCAGAGTCGTTTGAGAAGAGGGCACATCAACTGAGGAAATGCCCCCTAAAAACTGTTTTGTAGGGAAGTCTGTGGTACATTTTCATTCTTGCTATTGGTTTGGGAGAGCCCATATAACTGTGGATGGTGCTGCACCTGAGGTGGGGTTCCTGGGTGCCATAAAGCAGACTGAGCAAGCCACAAGCCAATAAGCACCACTCCTCCATGACCTCTGCACCACTCAGTTCCTGCCTTTAGGTTCCTGCCCTGACTTCCCTGGATGATGGACTACACACCATAAGATGAAATAATGCCTCCCACCCCAATACCAAGTTACTTATGATTACAGTGTTTTATCATAGCAATAAAAACCCCAAGACAGTGATACTTTAAAATAAGACAGACCCCCTTTTCCTCACTTTAGGACAATATTCAGTCCCCACTCTCCTAGTGGATATGGCCATAGGAGGGTCTGGTTCTGTCAAGAATGGCCAGTCCATGGTGTTTGTGGGAGCCTGTGTAGTTAGAGTAGTGACACTTACCTCCCTAATGCTCACACCCTTTAATACATTTCCTTATGTTATGGTGACTACCCAATGATAAAGTATTTTTGTTGCTACTTCATAACTGTAATTTTGTTGTGGTTGTGAATCATAATGTAAATATCTGCTATACAGGATATCTGATATACCATGCCAAAGGGGTTCTAACTCACAGGTTGAGAACCACTGCTCTAAGGCTTTAGTTCTTTTCAAAAAGATTACCAAAGCAAATTAACCATTTTGAGACTGTTAGGCACTACTGGAAAAAGAGGTGACCTTGATGCGGCCAGGCTTGGCTCAGGAAGAATTGATTTAGACCCTGGAATTTAGCCCTGAGCACTAGATGATAGAGCCAACAAGGGAAAAGAAAGAAGTGCCTCTTTGTCTCTTTCTAGACCTCAGCTTTGCATGCAGAAAGGCAGACAGAAGGACACAGAGCATAGTCTCTAAATTTCCTTTCAACTTGAGGGCCTCTTAATTGCTGTTATAAATGAAAAACCAAACCAAAAACCTCAGAGAAACAGTAAAATTTCTAGCTCCAACAACTCTTTTATAAATAGCACAGAAACTTTAAAAGTTTTACATTATGGTGGTTTGAATAAGTTTAGCCCCTGTAGATTCATGTGTTTTAACACTTGGCTGTCGGGAGTGGCACTATTAGGAGGCCTTGTTGGAGTGGGTATGACCTTGTGGGAGGAAGTGCACCATGGTGTAGGTGGGCTTTGAAGTCTCCTATGCTCATGCTCTGCCTAGTGTGGAATTAGTTTCCTCCTGGCTGCTTCAGATCAAGATGTAGAACTCTCAGCACCTGTAGCACCATGTCTGCCTTCACATTGTCTTGATTGCCACCATGATGTCAATGGATCAGACCTCTGAAAATGTAAGCCAGCCCCAATTAAATGTTTTTCTTTATAAGAGTTGACTTGGTCATGGTATCTCTTCATAGCAAAAAAAAAAAAAAATCCTAACTAAGATATATGCTTTATAATCTTTTCTATGATGGCTTTGGTGCCTCACTCCCTTCCTTGAGACATATATGGTACATCCATGAGAGCTGCTGGGAAGTCAAAATGCTGCACATCTTGGCCATGGGTCCTCAGGAGCAAATCCCAGAAGACTGCCAATACCTTCCAGGACTCTTGCAGAGCCGTGTGCCCTGCTGTCTTAATAGTGGGATGGGCTGGTAAGGAAGTGCAGATGAAACCAAAGGACAGAGCTGGAAAAGCTCATGAATGGGTTTCTGCAAAATGAGTGCTGCTCAGGTTGGAAATTGCTGCATTATGCAAAGTATTGTTTAGGTGATCTCTGCTGTTATTAGGGAGGCTGTTCCTCAGACAATGATGTCTGACATCAAAGCCATTTGGAAATCAGTGTAGGTTGGGGTTGTCATAGGGGCTTGTGGGGTAGTATTATTTTAAAAAAGGCAATGCTGCATGTTCTGAAATAGATGATAGATTCTGCTCAATATAGAGTTAATTGTTGTCATGATGAATTATAAGTATACCACTGAATGTCTAGGTGAAAATCCTGTTATGACAACTGGAGTCTGGAATTGAGGTCAGTTTGTATATTGCTCTGAAAACAATTGCAACACAACCAGGACAGTGCAAATTACACAATATTTCATGGCTGATATGTAGCAAGAATTTTGGTTTCTTTAGAAACCCAGTCATGTTATGTAAATATGTTTTTTTTTCTTTTTAATTTCAGGTGTGGGACATGGGGCTGCTTCAGTTTGTCCACAGCCCTACCAGTCATGAATTTCTTTACAGGACAAGAAAGAAGATGATATTGGAAAAACACTTATTTTCAAAAGAGGGCTTTGCAGCTCATAGGCTTGATAATCATGACATTGGAGAACGAGTAATAAACCTTCCTCAGGGCTTCACATTTTGCTGCTGTTGGTTGTGCACAGAGGCATGCCCCGTTCTATGGTATTTGGGGGAAGGGAGCCACGTTTCCTGCTGAACCAGGTGGGTGTGTCACAATGACAGAACCCCTAACAACTGCACTGCATTATGTGTGCTTGTTCCTGATGAATATATTTTCCAACAAAAGAAAAAAAAATGCAGGGTGAAAAAGAAGTACTTAGTAGCCTACACTTTTAGGTTTCTTAGGAAATACTACTGAAATTAAAATTAGGATGCTAAAACTAGCAAGTGAAATAGAGTTGGAAGGGTTTGGCTTAGATGTGTTTTCACTGAGTATACTACAATACCTTTTGGTTAATGCGTTTTTGGGGGAGTGATAAAGTTTAGATTCATAGCTCTGCCTGGCTTGGAACTCCCTATTTGGTGCAGGCTGGCTTTGAACTTGCAGTTGTCTTCTTGTCTTAGCTGCCTGAGTGTTGGAGTTTTTGCTGGTTTGAATATGCTTAGCTGATAGAAAGTGACACTATTAGGAGGCAGGGCCTTGTTGGAATAAGTGTGGCCTTGTTGGAGGAAATGTGTCACTGTGTATACATGCTTTGAGGTCTCCTAATGTTCGGAGAACCCTAACTAAGGTACAAGCTTTCCACACCACACTATGCTATCGACTGTAATCTGACAAAGGTTCACTTTATAGGTTGTAAGCATCTCTGGCTAAGATGTTCAATTAGTAGCTTGTTTGATACTTTTGAACCTACTCATGTCTGTAGTCATCCTGTAATTTGGATCAATTTGTCTTCTGCATATTTGGGTTGTTTTTTTTTTTTTCCTCTATTCCCTGCTACCAAATGTTTGCTTCTTTATCTTCATCTGACTACACGCTTGAACCTTTTGCCATTTTCTATAACATAGGGATGTTAATATATTGAAAATCCTTATAGATTACTGCCAGTATCACCACCACTGCTCTAATGTAATGCACTAACCAGAGATGAAGGTGGCTTCGGTAAGGCATGGTCAACTCTCTATGAACAAACAGATGTCATTGGTGCTGGAAGAAAGAAACAACTGTCACAGTCAAGCAGCACTCTGTAGGGCAGCCAGGAAGTATTTGTGTATCTGAACAAGGCCAGCCAGCTTTCTTCAGGCTGATTCCTTCTTTGGAGTTTCTTGAGTTACAGTTCTCTGGTATTAAACCAGAAAAGAAAAAAGAAAAAAGAAAAAAGAAAAAAAAAAAAAAGCAGACTCAGAGAAGGAAACACTGCTTCGTCATAGCTCTCCTAACAGTTCTTCTGAGCAAAGTTTAGATACCAGATACAACAAGATGCTCAGGATCACTAAAGAAAGCCTGCTGGTACTTTGTTGTTATAGTGAACAGAACATGTTGAGCTGAAAATTTCCAATACACTTGAAAACCAAATATACTCTCCTTTCTAAACAACAGAGCTTGAAATGTGTGCATATAGCTCTCATTTCTAGTCAACTTGATTTTTGAGACTCTAAACATGGTCTCTTCTACTTTTCATACTCATCACAACATCTTTTTGCTTGAGTTGCTTTAATCTTGGAAGGTAGTCAATGACCACTTAGACTGTCAGTCATATATGTACAGGGAAGTTTGCATACAAAATCAAAGCTTTCCTTCACATGCCTGATGATAAAATACTGTGCAGACAGAACCCAGAAATGTGGTTATTGAAAACTTTTTCCAAGATACTATTTTCCATGAATTAGAAACACTGGGGCATGGCTATCACTGCAGCTATGAGCCCACATGTTTGCTTCTACTACTAAGGCCTCCTCTCCATGGTAGATCAGGTGTCTAAAATCTTTCCTTGCACTTGATCATATGGTAAGTGTTCCTGGCTTTCAGAGCTGTCACAGCTATTCAGCTGCTGGTGTAGCACAGAGGTTCTTTTGTGAACAAGTGGCCATGTTAGAATAAAAGTTTATTTAAATAAAATAAATAGGCAAGATTTAGTGTAAGAGCCATATAGAATTTGGAAATCCTGGATCTAGAGTTATATCTTGCTAAGTCTCGTCGTTTTTGTTTTAATGGTTTAAAATAGTTTTAAACAAGACCAACTGAAATGGTATCAGATGTGATTTTTTTCAATGAAATCAATTAGAGATTGCTACTTCCCTAATTATTCCTAAGCAATCCACTCTAGATCCCCCTCTCCGCCCTAGGCTGATCTTCAACTCTCTAGATGCTAGAGTTTAGGACCTATGTCTTTTTGACAACAGTAGCTATATTAATTGATTCTAATTCCTGGCACCCCTCCCAGCAAGCTCAGAATTTCCCATAAACTTGTATGATAATAATGTTTGGGTAAATTATTTTCTTTGGCATAAAGAATGAAAAGTGTAATTTCCCTCAAGCAGCGGGTGATACATGGGAACCCTCCACCCCTTTATTTTTCCTGACTATAGAAACAAGTAACATGCATCATCTCTCAATTCCACAGCCATAGCTTGGAATCAGCATTGGCATAAAGATTTACACACAGGTGACCATAAAACAAAGCACACCTTACCCCCCATTGACTCGGCACTGCACACACGTTGGGGTGGTTGTACGAGAGGAGAACTAGCTGTAGTCTTAGAAATCTCCTTCCCTATCCTGAGTGAATTTCTTTCTTCAAAATATTCCTTCCAGGCATTTTAACTTGAAGATAATATTTATTGACACAGAAAACAGGAGCTATAGCAGCTTGAGAGAAACCTAAGTTCTCTGATGCCCACACGAGACAGGATTCTGGCAGGAGACTCGCCCTTCCTTCCTTTTTCTTGCTTTGAGCATAAACATAAAAAGTTTGGGGGGTTTGTTCTTAGTATTTCTGGAAGGGATGCCACTGAGAGAAAAGAACCTCTTGACTGGATTCTTAGAGGTTCTGTCATTCACACAGTCTTTCTTGATGACTTGAGGAAACTTTTGTCTAGACCCTTTAAAATTCCAAACTAGTACTTAAGTTGAAGCACCATATTCCCATTGTTAACACTGGTTGTTGCTATGTGGGATGCCAATCTGTGAACCAATTCCATGACTTTAAGTGACTCCTAGGTCAGAACTCAAATGCACTTGTCCAGATTTCATGGTTACTTTTATTTTTTTCTAATGAAGGTTCTTGATATTTTTCCAGGCTGAACTTTATTTTAGGATTCATCTGTTTCAGTTTCTCAATTGTTTGGGTGATAGGCATACACCACTGTGCTCAGCTTACTTTCAAATTTGGGAGAATAATATAATTTCAAACCTTATCATTAGTAATTCTATTTGAACTTTGCTCATTGCCACTGAAACTGGGTCCCATTAGAATAGAATAAATGAAAGGAAATTAAACCTTTATCACTATGGCTTGTCTCTGAGACAGTATACAGGAACCCTCCACCATATTCTTGGAGATAGAGTTTCTTACTGGGACCTGGGATCAACATTTTTAGGGCAGAATGATTGGACAGAGATCTTTAGACTCCTCCTGCCTCTGCCCCTCTTTCACTGGAATTACAAACATTTACCACCCTACCTGCTTTTTACACAGGTTTGGGAAATTGAACTCAGCTTCTAATGCTTGTAAAACAAGTAATTTATAGACTGAGCCTTCACTACAACATCATATGTGCTTATTCGTTATCAACATGGCCTTAGAAATTGACTGAGGTCACTGTGACCTGAATCAAAGGCATCAACTCCGGCACAAAAGGATCAGCACCATTCATTGTTCTGTTTTCCGGTTATTCCATATATATAACTACTGGTCACCCCACTTCCATTCACACACTCTTCTATCTCATCTCCATTAGAAACTTTTGAGTTGCTTCTTAGGAGGACCTTGACATAAAGATTTTGGGGTAAGGAGGCTGAGTGATGAACTTTAGAGAAGCTGGAAAAAAAAAAGCAAAGAAATGGGTCAGGAATTGAAGGCAAAGCAGTCAAGCTTGTTTATGAGCAGACTATGGGTTTGGAGACCTGTGACCTACTTGGGATTCAGGATGGATGACATTGCTACCCAATGCAGGAGTGGCTAGTCAGCTCAAACTGAAACTTTATTTTTAAGTCAATGGCAATTCTAAGTAGAAGTTCTTGCACTATGGTCACATCATCCAAGACCTTTAGAGCCACATGTGTCAACAAGCTGCTAGCTAGTCAGCTCAAATAGAAGCCATCTTTACATTGTAGAGAGTCTTTCCACATAGCTTGAATACAGAATATGACTTGGATTCTCCCACTTGGAGGTAAAGAAGCTGGGAATTTTATCCTTCGATCTCATCCATTTGTGATTGACGATTGCTTTCCTAGTTCCCTGTTCCACAGCTAGATTTTTTCCCCTGTATGGACAAGGATGTAAGTAGAGGTTATGACTGGGTACCAATGATGCCTATTATAGGTGTAAAAAGATTGGACCATTCCTATCTTCTAAGCTCCTCTTATAATTGCTCCCTGCTACAATTCAGGTAGAATCCCAAGTTTTAATTGTGTTTATATGCTATATGATGTGACTTCAAGCTTCCTTTCCCAATGTCACGCATCTCTAGAGGTACTTTAACTTTTGCAAACACATCCACCCTTTCCTTGAGTAAGGCTTTGTAAATAGTAACTTGGCCACTTCAAATCTACCTATATCTTCCTCATTCTCACTTGCCTCAACTCTCTCATTTCCTGCTGTGCTCCTGTTCCCAATTTAAATGCCACCTCCTTGGGATGTTTTGCAAGTATACTACTTAAACCTAGTATTTTACTCTCATCATTTACTTTCTTGGCACCTTAGAAATGTCTTGTGTAGTAGACCTTTGTTATTCTATTACTTCTGTTAATCCTAAAAGGTATGACATCTTTCTCAGTATCTACTACTGAGGTGGCATAGTATAAAGACTCAATAGATAGATGTTTTTTTAAATGAGTAAGTGACTGAAAGAATAAAGGTGATCATCAACAGTGTGGTGGGTATAAGAGAAACCCAGAGGCTACACTTCTGGAGTAATAGAGGAAGCTATATAAATCTGTTTGGACAGTTAGCCTGAATGAGTTGACAGCTCTGCGTAGAGGTGTCTGCTCAATGACCTTGTATGGTTGTTGGTCATCCCCTTTCCTAGCAGATGGCTCAGGTCATTAATGGATTACATTCATTTTCATTCTGCACACTAGCCATGCCTTTGCCATCAGTTGCTTGCTTGTGTCAATGACATTGTGCAAGTGTGGCTTACACTGGCATTTTCCAGTGGCTGAAAAGACTAGTAATAGTACTAGTGAATGGAAAATTCCAGAGAGTTTGGTATGAATTTGTCTACTCTTTGAACATTGTAGACAGAGTGTGAAATAACACTGTGGCTTTGTTTTCAGTGTTTGTCTTGGGTGGAGATCACTGACACAGAGCTTCTAGAATGATTATGTTGCAGAAATCCACCAGTATTACTCACTGGCAATGACACTCACAGTAAGATTAATTACTCAACATTTTGTTTATGAAAAGTGGTTCTGCTTCTTTCTCCCATAATCCTCCTACAATCTTCAAATTTTGTGTAGCAAAATCCATTTCACACATATGAAAGCAAAGAGAAAGTGTATATGCTTCTTCAGGTTGTGAGTAGAAAGCAAGACTCTAGCTTTTGTGGGATTATAATGTGAGGACTATTTTCAATGTATATAGTATATTTGGGGGCCTGAGATATGAAGTAGAGCAAAGAGGAAGAAAATGTACATGAAGTATATGGGTGGGACAGGAGAGTCATCCTCAAACTTTCTCAATCTGGGCTCAGTGACAAAGTCCAGGTCAGAAACCAAACATTGTCCACATACAGTCCAGGTATGAAGAGAGAGGTTATTTTATAGGAGAGAGGGAATCACACACTGATTTCACCTATGAGCAGGTGTGTGCACCACACAGAAACTTATAGGGAGGCCATTTTCACTATCCTACATTATTATGAGTAAATACACAAGTTTTTTAAGTCATGTGAATCTCTCAAGTTGGCAATGCCTTCCCTAATTTTTCTTCATACTAGTATAATTATCCCAAGTTTGAGTGATAGAACCTGCTGTGTCTGTGAGTGTGTTTGCACGTTCACTGTCATAGATTGTGTATAGAGCCAGAGAACAACACACGGAGTTGGTTCTTTCCTTCTATCTAAAGAGTTCTCATCAGGCCTGGTGGCAAGCATCTTTACTTTCTGAGAGCCATATCAATGGCCCAATATATTTGTTAACTGAAGCAAATTCACTAAAATAAACAAAATAAGCAAATGGGAACCAGCTATAAGTCAATAGTGTAAGCATGCCATGGTAGCCAATGAAGTGTCTGAGCTACTTTTCAAGGGGGAAAAAAATCCTGGCCTATTAAACCTAAAATCGCAAAACCTCTAATAGGTAATTTAGAGTGTGTGTGCGTGTGTGTATGTGTGTGTGTGTGTGTGTGTGTGTGTAAGAGAGAGAGAGAGAGAGAGAGAGAGAGAGAGATTAAGGTTATTGTCCTTTTTAATTTACTTTGAAGTATAAATGTCATTCCTTTTCATGATTTTGGCACAAAGCCAGTGAATTCTAGGAAATTGGATTCTACTCTCAATGTCCCAAATGCTCCCTTTCTTTAGTTCTGCTATTATCACATCTTTTTTTGTATTTAGAAAATATATGGAGATACCCTCACAATTTTACTAAACACTAACTGTTTAGAAGGTAGCAGCTCATGCAAAATGATATGACACATTCCTATGTCAAACAGACCCTAAGAGCTTTGGAAATGGAGCTGCCAAGCTTAATTAGTAGAGACACTCCATATTGTGAGGAATGGACTATTCTACTCCTATAAACAATATTTATAACCTCCATAACTTACTGTATCAGTGACAGTGGCAAGGTGGTGTAATATATTGCACTATAAAATCACTATATTGCTTTGTGAAAGCTACACAATTTAATATTAAAAAAAAAAAGATGTTGGCTGTGTGTCAGTGAAAACGCTTGTCATGCCATGATGGAAAAATGCCGAGTAGTCAACTTCTCAGTGTGCTTGAGGGGTCAATGAGGAGGTAAATCCAAGAACCCCCAAGTGTCAACAAATGAACTTGACTCGCTTTTAAAAGTCTTTGACTTAAGAGCAAGCTTCACTTTTCCTTTTATCAAGAACAGAATTCTGGCTGAAGCTATATATATATATATATATATATATATATGGAATATATATTTGGAATATATATATATTTGGAATATATATATATTTGGAATATATATATATTTGGAATATATATATATATATATATATATATATATATATATATATATATATATTTGGAATATATATATTCCAAATATGTTACCACATATTTCATGGTCCATGGGGCATGAGCTTAAAACTGGTATTGGTCTTTATTACCATTCCCATGTGATAAAATTTTGTGCATCCCAAATATGTAGACACAGTAGGCAGATGGTAGCTACCAAATTCCTCAAACTCGAACAAGTTAAATGTAAACACAATTTGGTGGTTCATACATTTGTGTAAGTGACTTGGATAAATCCAAATTGAATCTGACATTTACAAATATTTGCACTGTTTTACTGGATGGCTGCCTGATTCTGATATGGTCTGGTTTCCTTTTTTTTTTTTCTCTAGGTTTCTTCAGAGGATACTACTGTGTAAAGTCATGGATGCGGGTGAGCTAACAGATGTAGCCCTTTAGGCTAGCTCTTACACTGAGTTATAGCTTCTGGTTCCAGAGCAGAAAAACCCTCACATACTGTGTGTTAGCAGAACTGTCTTCCAAAGTAAGGTTTTGCACAATAGAAGGGGCTGGTTTCTTCTCTTCTCATTGGGCTTTCATCTGGGATCAAAACCAGAAGACTCTAGGAGACACAAATGTCATAACTAAGTCCACCCTTCAGAGAACAAGACTCAATAGTAACATTTGCAGCCATTTTAATGAAGTTGGCTTATTTATTAGGACTGTTAGGGACTTTTATGCAAAGCTCTAGATTTCTGCATTTACCAAAAAACTGAAGATATGGCAATGTGGTTATGGTAAGTAAATTTCTGTAGGCTCCCATTTCACATGATCCCCATCGAGCAAAATGAGGCCCTGCCACACTGAAATCCTGATTTACTTACTTGTTTTTATTTTGAACCAGGCTCTCTTGTTCTAGTCTTCCTTGATGCTATACCATCTTTGGGTATACTAAAGGCTCTACTAAATTCTGTGGCAAATATTTCTATTTTAATTTGTCCTCAAATATATAACTCTTAGGGTTCATGGTTTGAATTTGAATCTGAAGTTGACATATGTAAGGTTGTTTTTACCAGCATATTCCTTGGCCCTTGAGTCAGTGCTGTGAAACTAAGACATGAGTGTTGTCACAAATGGTTTTCTTTGTTTTGGGGCAGGGGTCTTGCTTTGTATCCCACGCTGACTTTGAACTTGCAATCTTCCTACCTTCACGTTTCAAGTGCTAGGATCACAAGTGATGCCTAGCTACCATACTCCAGTGATGCCTAGTTATTACTTGCCACCACACATGAATACTGGTACAGATTTTGTTATCTTTTAGCAAATATCCACCAAAGCATTTGGAAGTCTCAATTTTACAGTAGGGATTCTATTTCTATCTCTAGATACATTCATTTTACAGGCCTTCCCAATACAGACTCTTTTTTTTTTTTTTTTTTTTTTTGGTTAGAACTTTACACATTCAATTAAACTGCAGGCTTTCTGGGTATAATAAGAGGGGATCTTGAGTTTTACTTGAAGTTTTATCCTAAAAAGTACAGACACAGGGACTATAGTGGCTCTAACAACACAGATGCCAGAGAATAATCTGGGAAGGAAAAAAAAAAACCCTGCAGTTGTGAGATGACATGGGGGTGTAAAATCCCATTAAAATTTTCCCCAGGAAAACTAGACCTTAAGTAGGTGTTTACCTCTTACGTCTCAGCTCAGTAACTTGAAAAAGACAGGGATAATGGATTTTAGGTTTTTGTTGTTGTTTTTCCCTCTCTTTGTTGTGTGTCTGAGAGAGAGAGAGCCCCATATATAGTATCAGAGTGACTCACATGGAATCCCAGAAATTGTAATTGGATATTTTACTACAATCATATTAATGAGTTTCTAAGTTTCAAAATATTATTGTTGGAAATAATAGCCTCCGTAGTCTTGTGATCTCTCGGTTTAGTTAAAAGAGAGTCTATAAAACTAAATGGCAGACAAAGAGGACGAGTGGGTTAAGAAAGAAGTTATTTACCACTTTAATAGGGCTGTCCAACACTTGGTCACATAGATCATTGGGAAACCTAATTGCTTCCATAGTTTTCCTATCTCATCAGAGGAGAGATGAACACTCTAGGAAAAAGCAAAGCAAACATAGAAAGAGGCGCCATGATAAAACGTGTCGCTACAGCACTATGGAGTTAACAATGGCAGACTTTGGATTTAATCAGAGGACACTTCTGTAGTCTAGGACAGCTATACAAAGCCCTAAGACACTGTATTTACAGAACTTACTAATATAGGGATCTACATCCTACCAGCCTGCCAGAGTCTTAATAGCGCAGTGGAGCAGCTCCCTCAAGAATCCCCATTTGCTTATTTGTGGAAAAGCTAGTAGTTCTAAAAATATTTTCCTGGAAGAGGTTAGAACGGTTATTATATATCAATCGAATATAAAGTATGGTTATGTAAGCCAAGCTTGCATGCTAATATTGCACAGGATAGAAAGCAATAAATCAAGACAAGGAGCTTCCTTGATCACCAGGTAGAAACAGGGGGAAGCTCTTGACTCAGTACTGTTAGGATGCCTCAGCTTCCAGGAGTCGGCTTGCAGCTGGCCTTCCAGGGAGAGTGCCATGTTGGATTCTCACATGGGCATGTATCTTCCTCACCGAGAGAAAAAGAAATGGCAAATGAAACAAAACCGACCAAACATCCAAAACCGAAAGGGATACACCAGCCACCTCACATTGTGGTACTGTTCATTTCTTGAAGAGAATATATAATATTTCAAAATATTATATATACATATATATTTCAAATGGTACAAAGTAATGGTAGTTCCAAATTAGAAGACAGTTGATCATTCTTCATGATCCCCCAAATTTCACAGAGAAAACTCTTTTTTTTTTTTTTTTAAGCCATTTTCCATGACGTTGCCAGAAAAATCCCAAGTCTTCTTCTTTTGTGATACTGTGTTTCAGAGTAAGTGCACTGTGATTATCTGGTAACCAAAGCGCAGATAAGAGATCCACTTGGCTTGCAAGTATGGAAGATGTTTTAAATCCTCACAATGTATTTTCCACAGGTTGTTCTTTTTCCTATTTATATAACAAATGTTTCTGTTAGGTTCTTGGGTGAATCTGAAACGAAAGAAAGAAAAAGAAATCTCAGTAAGAACAGTAAGAAATGAAGCCATAAAGAAGGGTATTCATGCAGAAATTAAGGATGCCTTTAATTTTATTGTTTTGCTTTATTTGGATGCCTTTCACATGATGCTCAAAGCCCATAGACAGATCTTTCATATTGTAATAAATCCATTAAGTTCCTCTGCATCAAAACTGAGCACAGTTCTTAGAGAAATGTCTATCAAGAACTGGATTCATGGGTATACAATCTCTGTTCAGTTCCATGGGTCTTGTACCAATAAGGATGCCACAGTTGGTTTATTTCTTTACTGCTGTTGTCTTGAACTTACTAATGAATTTTTAATGAGGATCTTGCATTTTCTTTTTGCACTGGGTCATGCAAATTATGTAATCACTTTCTATTTCTATGATTAGAATGTGAACTGATTGTTTCATGGCTTTATGAAGTTGTCCTATTGTAAAACATTGAGAAGTGGCCATTGGAAAGTTCTTGTCTAGATTAGTCCATGTGTGTGGAGGAACAGATGAAGAACTATTCTGTACAATGACAAGTGTTAAGTGGAATCAAGAACATGCCTGAATATATGCATGCGACTTAATCCATCTCAGTATGTACCCAAAGACTCAAATATCAAGGACACATGAATGCTCAAGGAACCACTGGTAAAACCATGAACAATGGTTCTAGCAGGGAGAAGCCAGCACGAGGAAATAAGCAATTGTTTTTTATCATCTCAATTTTCTTTTTGTGACGTTGGGACCAAAGTAAAGGTCTTATGTATTTCAGGATATCATAGAGATACACTCCAAGCCTCTTAATTTTTTATACCTTTGGAAAATGATCCTTCTGGGACCAGGAGAACAAATCAATTAAAATCTTTTAGAGTTAGGTATAATACTAATAAAATTTTGCACTCTAACATTTCTTGGTCAAGATGAAGAATCTATGGGAATTTTTTTAATAAATTTATTTTAGGTCTTTTCCTTACAAATGATAGACCTTTCTACTTAATTTTCCTTTATTCCTTTGACTGACATAACCTTTGCTTGACAGTGTCTTCTTTGCCACCACAAAAAAAGGGGCTAAAGTCTTATTTACCAAACTGAATTGAAACTGCCTTTTTTTCTATTTCTATGTTTACTCCCTACACCGACGTGGAAGCTTTGTCCTGATGTCATTAAATCCTGGAGACATTAACACCTTAAAACGAGATCGCATAGGTTTACCTGTTCTTACTGACTAAGGCAATGAATGAATATATTGCTTCCAAGGGGCAACTGTGACTGTGTATATCATTTCCCTTGCCTGTAATTATCTCCATATTTAATGTCTCTTCCTGATCATTGAATTGCCTTTTTGTTTTAAGCAGCAATTTGATATTACTTCTTTGGAGGTTGGTATCTTTCTCCCCCTCTCTTTTAGTATTTCAACTGGAAATTGAATGGCAATCAGAACAGTAATGCCATAAGCTTTCAAAGAATTTTATAGCTGGTGGAATCTTGTAAAGAAACACAAGAAGCCAGAAGGTGTCAAAACTGGGATTCCTCTCTTTTTAATATATATATTAAAAAGACCAAAGGGTTTGTGTTGGACAGTCACATGAGCAGTGACTTGACAAGATGACTAGTAAGCTTTGTTGTGCAGTTTAAGGTCTGATAATTCCTCTTTCAGGGAACAAAACTTAAGTTTACAAGATGCACTAATTATTGTTTTCTCCACTGTGGTGAAACAAATCTACAGTTGATTGATTCTTCCCAAGCCAACCAATTAGACTGAGTTCTGTAATCTTCATTCTTTTTTGTTGTTGTTGTTGTTGTTCCAACTGACTATAATTTTCTCTGAGTTTCATTCTTTACATGTCAGTTTTCAAAACACCTGTCATTCCATTTCCATGTAAAGTTAGTATATCGTATACAAACAACTTGTTTTCTCTGAGGGGAATTCTCTTCTAAATCAAGCCATTGTGCTATCTATGCAAGGTTTCTACATTCCTGAACATGGGCACAGCCCCACCAACATCCCAAGGCTTTATTTGATATACTATTTAAAATAAAATAAATGTTAAGCAACATCTAGAAACACAGAAAAAGATCTTAAGGCAATATTTAGTCTAGTTTTGCCACTATACAACAATAAAATAATTTAATCAAGTAACTCATACAATGATCAATGTGGGATAGGGTTAATGTTTGGCCAGAGAACTCTGTGAAATATTCCATGCTTCTCCTCAGGGGAGCATGATGATGACAATATCCTCCCTCACAATGAATGGCTGACAAGTTCTCAGACATGAGTGCTTCTCTTCTGCACCATGACTTTCAGGGAATCTTCTTATTATTCCTCACTCCAAATTCCTTGGTAGAAAATGCTTTCCCTAATTCCATCTGTCTCTTCTGCCTTTCTAGTTTATATTGTCTCTAAGAGCTATCATTACCAAGAACCTTCTTCACTGTGGCTTGCTACTCAGGCTTGTCTGTGCTGAGGACTTGTGGTTCAGATGATGCATGAGATTTCCACTCTCCAGCCCTCCTTTAAAAATTAAGACTGGAAATCTTTAAAGTAGATCGCAGAGCAAAAATATCTCTTGTTATCTATATTTCAGAGACTTTCTGATAATTTTTTTTTTCTGGAATGTTTTGAGTGGGAAAAGAATAGAGTCTCTGGAAACTTTCTGGTGAAGACTTTTACCCTGAAATTTAATTTATTTATTTATGTGTGGTTATATGTGTATACCTGTTTTCTGGGGGTATGGGGGTGTACACACAAGTGTACACAGAGGCAAGAGGTCAATGCTTTCTTCTAGTCCTCTGCTCCATATTTTTTTTTATTTTGAAACAGAGTCATTCATTGAACCCGGAGCTCACAGATTTGGCAAGAATAATTGGCCAGCTAGCTTCAGGGATCATCTTATCTCTGCTTCCCCAGCACTAGGATACTGGCAAATGCCATTGTGGCTTTTTATGTAGGGCAGGAATCTTAATTCAGTTCTCTATGCTTGCTTTAGCAGCTGCACCATCTCCCTGGTCCAAGAGTTAGTATTTAAACTAACAGCCCAAAAGTAATGCTCACTTGCCATTTAAAAGTTAACAGTTTCAACTTTTCCTTTTTCTAAATTGCGGCCAGTGCTCTTTAAAACCAGCCTTACATATAAGAAGAAAAGAAGTGGCTCAGATAACAATAAAAATTGAACTCATAATGATTGAAGTCTCTCTGTGAATTAAACTATTTTAAAACTTAAATTGCTAGAGTCAATATTTGAAGAGGGTAGGCATACATGTATTCTGATGGGGAAAACACACAGGGGTATACCAAAAAAATTATCATAGACTTTGTTTTAGAAGCATATAATCTAAGAACTGGTGTTAGTCTATCATCTGTTCAGAATGTGGGCTCCTAGATGCTTGTCTGGGATCAGCTGCTGTGTTTTCTGTTTAAAAGTGATTTTGACATCTAGGAGTTCCTGGGAATCTCATAGAGAAAAGGTGAAAGTAATATTTGAATACTCTCAGTGATTATAAAGCATAGCTTTACCCAGTGTCCCCTCTCTCCCCTCTATAGGCTTCAGAATACTCAGCTGTGCACATGGTAGAACTCATACACCCTTAGCTTTCAAAGCAGCATCGGCCATGGTTTAACTCTCTCGTATCTTCAGCTGCCTGGGTTGACCTCAGTACTCCCTGGGTGGGGCAAATAGTATGCTACACCCTCAGTTACAGTGATCAGGTTCTGCACAAGCCTCCTTTAATGAGAAAGGTGACTGGGGGTCCATTACAACATGCTTGATGGCTAAAATAGACTCCAAAATAAAATAGAAGCCACATTTAAATAAAAGTTGCATAGTTATTTAAAAAGTAGCATGAACTATTTCTGGGTATTTTCACTTTTCAGTTTTGAGTATAAAGTCTATCTTCCAAAGAGTCTCTGAATTGGTATTCTTGGAATATTCTATACTTAAATATTGAAATAATTTGAGTTGGATTCATTTTCCACAATGAGTTTTAAATTATAAGTCACCTTGGAAGTAAGGGGGATACCTTCCATATGGGATATCAGCCATCAGTCATCTAAGGCCTGAGAGTAGGTATAAGACACCTAAGTTATATGTTCAACCAAAGGTAACTCTAACTCTAAATCAGAATATCTTTAAGTATTCTAGTTTGTTGAGGTGCTTTTTAGACAAAACATAGCCATAGGCAAATCTGGGCTCCTCTATTAGCTAATTAAAACAAATTTTTGAGGGTAAGTAACCCAAGCCAGTCTTACTTCTGGATGCTTCGTTATGTAAGTGTTTAATTGTAATGAGAAGCAAAAATCTATGTTAAATTATTTAGAGACATGAGGATGCTTATTAACAAGCTATGGTGGTTCAGAAATCCCTCTTGACCACATGTCAAGGAATTATGGCTATTTATTAGCCACTATAGTCCATATGGGTAACTATATTTGATGAACCTTTATTTTATACATGAAAAACTTGAGTGTGTTCATACAGTGTTATATAACTTTATTTCTGATTTCTGTATCACATAGTTTCAAGGACCATTTTTATTTATTGAAAGAATGATATTGGAAATAAGGATCATATCAAGGTTCATGATATAGTGATTAGAATTCAGGGTGCTCTTCAATGTTTGAGTCTCTTTCTGTTAGGGTAAATGTTTATCATGTGGACTTTACAACTGGAAAAAGTCACTTTTTAATTGACCAAGAAATAAGTACACACCCATAGAGGTATACACAAACACTCTTTGAAGGTGATATACTGACAATTGGGTGGTACACAGCATAGGATGATTGTAGTTGCCTTTGTACTTGTGGAGAAATAATTCCTCTAAAGCATCTAGAGCTCCCCACACCTTCCCCTTTGGGCATCACACAAGTCCAATCCCTATGTTAATGGTTAATGGTTGACCTCACCACATCCCTCTACCCTGGCATGGCATCATAATACTAATAGAGGAGAGGCATATGCACCCTATGTATTTTATAATTTTTGGAGCTCCTGGTTTAACCAGAGAAATCAAAGAATAATCACTGACTTTACAAATATCTTTGTACTGCTCTAAAAGTTCACTAAAACTCCTTTAAACATGATTGTACTTAAACCCAGTCTTTTTCAGCACACAGCTGAGACAAATCAAGCAAGCACATGATTATCATTCTGAGCACCACTGTTGCAGGACGCAATCTCCAAGTAACTGTGCTAAATGATCCTGCCTCCCCTGCTCTACTTGTGACTCTGTAACATAAATAAAGAGCCACACCAGGCAGCAAGGTCATGGTTAAACTTTAACTTCTAATTCATCGATGGACACTCACCCACCTAGTTCAGAATATGTCCTATTAAAGGAAACCTTTCCTCTTCTCATTCAAAGCCCTTCTGACTGCGGCTAATGCAAGAATAAAGCCAATAGTACAGTTGAAAACATGAGTGTAATATTTGAAGCAGACTTACTCGTGTAGTCTTAATCTTGTTGCCTGTAGCACACATCCATCCAGAATTGTCCGGGAGTGTCTTACATTCTTCTCCTTCTAGGCAGGGCTCCATCTCACACCACCATTTCCCAATTACTATGGAGGCTGCGTGGAAACAGGAAACAACTGTATTTGTATTTTGCCAAATAACCCTGCATTCTGATGCGGCATTCCCTCCTCTACTTTTTAATGTTCTCTGCAGCAAGGAGGCCAACCTCCATCTGCTAAGACTGGATGGAAATGACTCATCAAGAAAACCGGTATTGTAAATGCAAACACAATGATGTCACCGGGTTTCTTATGCACCATGCTGTCCAAAGTCACTTCATATAATTCAAAAATGAGGAATGGGGACACTTTTGTTTTGTGTCACTCTGTCTGAGAGAGGGTCTTGCTGTCTAGCTCTTTCTGGCTGTGTGGGGGATTTACTCTCCGATTTTGAGGGATTTTGCCTCACTACTTTTGTAGTCCTGGGACCCCGTGCTACCTCTTTCCAGTTAAAGGGACAAAGAGCTGAGTAGTCTTCAAAATGACTGACGTGTTCTTTTTAGGAAGGACAGTTTATCCACCCAGAATTAGGTTTATCCCTTAGCCCAGGGCTGTGGAGAATTTCAAAGCCTTAGGAAAAAAAAAGAACTGAAAGCATAGAAGCAAAGTTGTCAAGTACAAATGAAGAGTAACAATAAAGGAAAGTTCACTCCTTTGGAGTCAAAAGGACAGCTGGCACTGGTTGTGGGTTTCCCTTCATGTTTCATAAGCCGTGAGAAGAACGTGGGTACAAGCCAAACCGTCTCAAATGAAATTGTTTTCTTAGGATTGTATCAAGGATGGCCATAAGATGCTGGTTATATATACATATATATGTATGTATATATATATATATGTGTGTGTGTGTGTGTGTGTGTGTGTGTGTGTTTTATGCTTATGATATGTATATGATATGGATATTATATATATGAACACACATGCATATATTACATTTTTATAGTGAGACTTTAGAAAACTCAGAGTGAAAAACAAGTATCTGTCGTTTCCAGTTTTCACTGTGTTAGCTCCTCACAAATGTGCCTGCGTCAAAAATCTTAAACTAGTGGCCTGGAGAAATGGCTCAGTGGTTAAGTGCACTTGTTGCTCTTACAGAGAGCCTGGGGTTTGGTTCCCAGCACCCATATGGTGGCTCGCAACCATCCAGACCTCCAGCTCTCGGAGATTCAATGTTCTATTCTATCTTCAGAAGGAACAGTCATGCAAATACACATATGCATGTACTCCAGCACTTTTAAGTGCATAAAATAAAAGTTAGTAAAATCCCCAAACCACAACAACGGTAAATATACACACTTAAAGTGGTAGCCATATTTTCTTGTTTGTTAGGTTGTCCTAATTTTCCTCTTGGCTTTCAGGTCCTCATCCCTCTCACCTCCCATCCCCAAAGGCATGTCTACCATGATGTTTAAATCTCACAGTGACCATGCAAACAAACAGTATGTGTAAGTGCCTCAGAAAACAAATATCCAAATGTAGAAAAGCCGGAACCCTTTAAAATTCTCCATGCTACCTATGTTAACCACAGGGATTAGATTTCTGCCTTCCAAGTATGTCGTTTACACACCCAGGCAGCTGTTGGCTCTTAGGCTCTCCTTCTTTCCCTCGTTATTTTAAAATGAAAGATTTGTTTTTATTTAATGTGTAAGAACCTTTTACTTGTATCCGTGTCTGTATACGAGATGCATGCAGTGTACCAGATCCTCTGGAACTGAAGTTATGGTTTCAGGAACTGAACCCCAGTCCTCTGGAAGCGCAAGCCGTGTTCCCAACTTCTGAGTCACCCCTCTTTACATCTTCTTTAGCTCAATCCTTCCCTCCTTTAGATTTCACTGTCACTTCAGTGTTACTTCCAGTAAAATCATTGGGCAGGGTTCCATAGACAAAAATCATATCTGTTCCTTTAGTATCATGAATTTATGATAAATTTGGGGGCACTTTTGCCACCTTAATGATTTTATTTTATGTGGAGCAGACCAACGTGAATAGGATAAACCACACCAGGCATGCTAAGGAGGTATCAGGGTCAAAGTTCATTCGCCTCCTGTTTATATACACAGGACAGCGTGAGCTGATGCTGCGGACCAGTGGTCCACATGGCTCAGCATGGTAATGTGAATGTTTAGTCATTCTCTCATTGGTATCTGCTCTCTGTGGCAGGCGTAGAGCAGGGTAAGTGTTTTATGTCCATGCTGACGAGTAGGTAGTGCCATCAAGTAAGAGAATCTAAAGTTTCTACAGCAAAGAAAATAATGTCATTTCGAGAGGGGACAGAAATAAAGATGAGATAAAACAAAACAAAACAAAACACAAAAACCTAAAGTTGCTGGTGTTTATTGAAAACCTGCAATGTGTGGCTTCCTTCAGCTCCTGCTTAACCAGGAACAAATTATTCACATTTATCACCAAAGCCAACGTTTATCTTTTAACGCCTATCCCATATTTCCATACTTTGCCCCTGAATTTAAATCACTGTGAACAGGCACTGTCTGACCTTTGTTCTGAGGAGAAGGGTGCTCTCTTGACAATCCTTTCAAGAGCATGTTGTCACATGTTCTTATCTTCCTCGTGGAGGTACAGTCATAAAGAACACCTGGAGGGGAGGTCAGCCTGTAGTATTGTGCCTGCTTCCAAAGACCTGTGCTTGCCAGTCCTTCTGTCCTTCCGGTGGCTCTCTGCCCTCTTTGAGCTGACCTACTTTGCTGCAAGCTACTACCAAAGCTTTCCCTTTCTCTTAGGCAATAGTATCTTCTAAGTAAATGTATAGACAGACTGACAGGAAAAAAAAATCTCTAAACTGATGAAGCACCTTTAACTCAAAGCTGTAAAGAGCTGACCCCTGCTATGGGGAAGGCTCTGTAAATATGAACATGTCCCCAGATATGCTTATAAACATTGTTATTGTGGCTTCCTTTGCAGAACAAAGATGCGGATGTGCCTTTGCTCACTAAGTCTGGTTCATCTTCCAGCACGGCCTTGGTTGGTGGACCATCCCATCACATGGTATCTCCATCCACACCAATTCCCATCCTAGGTCAACACGTGCTCCCTAATTCGGATACTTTTCGAGAAACTTATATTTCAGCACTATCTTTTATATGACTCACAAAGAGACTTTCAAACTATCCTTTTCCTTTACCCAAACTGGAAACTATTTTAAACACTCAGACTCAGATTCTGGGAGTGGTGAAAAAAATCTGTTAGACTCCATAATTGAGCTTTTATCAAGGTATCAAGGTGACTTTTATATCTTTAAGAATGGAGATGAAATTACAAATAGAAAAATAAATATAAAATTATTTTTTCTGCTCAATACATATTTATGAAATGATATAGAAATGAATGTATGTATTTAGTAATATTCTTAAAATGTTGGTCAATTGTCTGACATGTATTCAAATTTCATTTCTTAGTTGTCTCTTAATTTTAAACCCCACTTGTAATTGACACCAGTTCCTCCTTCTATGCTCCTTTTTCAGTATAATGCTTTTTATAGAGAGAGCATTTTCTTTGTCACTGAAGATATGGAGGACTTTTTTATAGGAAATTTTTGTATAGGGATTTTTGTGCCATGCTTAATTTCTATTCTTCTATTCATTGTAATGTTCTTATTAGAAAAAACAAGACAAAAAACAAAACAAAAAAACCCAAAAACAAATTTAAAAGCTCACACCTTTAATCCCAGCACTCAGGAGGAAGTGGCAAGTAGATCGCCGCGTTCTGGCCAGCCTGGTCTACATGAACAAGTTCTGGGACAGACAGAGAAATCTTGTCTTAAAACAAAACACCCCAAATCTTATTAGTATATGTAAGGCTTTTTTTCCCCTTCCAAACTGGGAATTTTAAATTTAAAATAATTTTATATTTTTAACTACTACTTGTTTCCTATGTAAATATGTACTTATTTATTTTTATGTTCATGTTTTGCCTGTGTATGTATCTATGCACCTCTCATGTGCAGTAAGTACTATTGGAAGTTATAAGGGATATAGGGTCCCCACAGAACCAGAATAAATGACAACTGTGAGCTGCTATGTGAACATTGCATCCAAACTCAGGTCATCTGCAAGAGAAACAAGCATTCTTCATTGCTGAACTATTTCTGCAACACTCCCCCCCCAGCCACTGTTTAAAATGTTTAGTTAGAATATATAATAATGGGTTCCATTATGGTATTTTCACACACACACACATATGTATATATGCACTGTCCACATGTAGTCATTCTTGGTACAACCTTTCCTGATTCTTTTTTTTTTGGGGGGGGGGGCAGGTTAGAGACAAGGGTTTCTCTGTGTAGTCTGGGCTGTCCTGGAACTCACTCTGTAGACCAGGCTGGCCTCGAACTCCCAAGCTGGGATTAAAGGCATGTGACACCATGCCCGGCACCCTTCCTGATTCTAACTGGTCATTTTCCTCTCCCCTGATTCCTCTTTCTGTCTCTCTGTCCCTCTTTGTTTCTCTCTGTGTCTGTGTCTGTCTCTGTCTGTCTCTCTCCCTCACCTTTTCTCTCCCCCATCTCTCTCACATACACATAAGACTAGATTCTATGCATGAATGAAACACCGCATTTGTCTTTTTTCCTTTCCTAATTACCTGTTTGCCAGCACCCGTTCCCTGCTCCCTTTAGGTCCCTTCATCCTCCAACAGTCTTTCTTTTTCATACAAATATATGTATATATAGTTAAAAATCTGCATTTGAAAGAGTCTAGACTCTTGACCTGAATAATTCTCAATTGTCTCAAATTCTCATAATTAACAATAGGAATGATAACTAGTATTTACTGAATGTCAGTGATGTGTTTCTGCTTCCAACTTACAGCTCTGTGCCACTACCTCTGGGCCCTGTAGGAAGAACTGAAAATGTATTACATCATCCTCACAGTGGTTATTACTGAACCCTAGTGCTTAGGGTTTCCAGGTTTACAAAGGTAAGAAGGGTTGCGGGACGGCTTAAACATAAGCCTTACAGTATTTACTTATTTATAGCTTTGCGTTCAGAATTCAGAAAACTTAAAACAATTATTGATTGCAGAGTGAATGAATTTTCCTTATTATATTACTGCTGAAAATAATTTCATGTCAAACACAAACACATACAGAAAATTAAAAAAAAAATTCAGTGTCTGATGAAATTAGTTTCAGCTCACTCGCTGGTTCTCTGGTCTGAGATGCGCTTTCTTCGATTCTATTAGTTACAACGTTGTACAGAGATCCCCACCAGGGAACAATTTTGGAAGTGAAGGATGCTGTGCGGCAGATATGTAACTGTGACAAGGGCTTTTCATCCCTTAGAAAAACCTAGTTAATTAAATATCATCCGCAAAACCGACTTCCTCTTATCCGCAGTGATTATGAAAGGGGGCCTTTACGGTCCCTTTTAACCTCAGGGTTCTGGGATTTGCTCTGTAAATGTGTCATATGCCGGAAATATCTGATCTTCAGCTTTTTCAAGGATGTTCATGTCTCCTGGAGAGCTTCTTAAAAAAAAACACTAAAGCCCCTTTAATCACGAGTCCTGAATTTCTCTCTTATACCAGATGATACTGCTGAGGAGCCAAAGAGGTGAATCAGTGAGAATCTAGATGGGCGGGCATGCTTTCCTGAGGCCGCTCCTGTTATCACCATTGTCACCGAGGAGAAGAGGCAGTGAGATACTAATCGATGCTAAGATTAATAAATATAGCATACAAGTGTCATGTTGAATAAGAGCACAAATCCCTGTTATATCATCTCTGTAAACAGCGCTTGTCTCTCAGCCCAAGAAATGTTTATTTCTTGGTATCCGTTATACCAAGAGTGATAAAGTTAAGACCATGACTTGGGTCTGTCCTCCAGCTTCAGTTTAGATCTGGTTTCTTAACAGAGGCAAGGCTGCTGTTTGTCATGAATAAATGAGCACAGCGATCTTTTGCGGGCAAATTCATTACTGTGCTAAAAGAGCAGGCGGGCATGGGGAGGTAGAAATGGGAAAACCTTACTATAGTGTAGAAATTTTTAGGGCAGGAAGTTAGCCTTCTGTTTGCTGGTCTTCTTGAATGGGGTCTGTCACTGAAGACTAGACCTAGATTACATGAGCAGAAGCAAGACATTAGCAAACGATGGAACTGCACTCAAAACAGATCTGGGAAGGTTTTGGTGCATGCCATTCTTTGATTTTTTAAAAATTTTTTAGAAAAGATATATTTCTGTTTTTAATTTTTGAGATTATATGACATTTCTACCATTCATTTCCTCCTTCTTAACTCTCCCATATGCCCTTTCTTACTCTGTCAAATTCATGGCCTTGTTTCTTTCCTAATACTTACTGCCTGCATATGTGTGTATATATGTCTATACATATATATGTCATACACATGTGTGTGTGTGTGTGTGTGTGTGTGTGTGTGTATACATATATGCAGGCAATGGCAATTAGCAATTGTTGTTAGCAGTATACATATATACATATACATATATGTATACATATACATGTATGTGTGTATAAAACTTGTTTGCATGAATGAGTTTAGGGCTGACCATCTGGCACTGGAAAACCAGTGTGCCTTTCCCTGGGGGAGACTACCTCTTGGCTCCCAGCTCTCCTCAGTTGCCCATAGTTCTTCACATATGGATGCAGCCTCATGGGCTTTCCCCTGTCTATTTAGCATATCTATTGATATCATCCTTGTTCAGCTCCTGTTTGAGCATGAAGGTGGGGAGACTCTTAAGTGTAGTGTCTGATGTCACTATCTCAGAAGACACTGATGCTCTGGTTCTTATAATATATTTGCACCATCTTCCAAAATGTTCCCTGACCCTTAGGTGTAGAAAAGTTTTATAGAGGAATTCACTTAGACTGGGCTCCACAACTCTCCATTTTGATTGGTTGTGGTTTTCTGTGGTTGTCTCTGTCTGACAGGACCTTCTTGTATTTCTTTTTTTTATTATTGGTTATTTTCTTTATTTACATTTCAAATGTTATACTCTTTCCTACTTGTCCCCCTCCTGGAAAACCCCTATCCCATCCTTTTATGAGGATGTTACTCCTCTATCCACCCAGTCCTACCTCCATGCCCTCAATTCCCCTACACTGGGGCATCTATCAGTCTTTTAGAGGACCAAGGACTTCTCCTCCAATTGATGCCTGGCAAGGCCATCCTTTGCTATATATGCAACTGAAGCCACGTGTACTCCTTGGCTGATGGTTTAGTCCATGGTAGCTCAAGGGTCTTGGTTGTTTGATATTGTTGTTCTTCCTATGGGATTGCAAGCCCCTTCAAGTCCTTCAGTCCTTTCCCGAATTGCTATATTGGGGACCGCGTGCTCAGTCCAATGGTTGGCTGTGAGCACCGGCCTCTGTATTTGTAAGGATCTGTCAAGACCTCTCAGGAGAGAGACATTTCAGGTTCCTTCAGCATGTATTTCTTGGCATCCAAAATAATGTCTGGGTTTGGTAACTGTATATGGGATGAATTCCCAGGTGAGATAGTGTCTACATGACCTTTCCTTCAGTCTCTGCTCTACACTTTATCTCATTTGCTCCTGTGAGTATTTTGTTCTCCTTCTAAGAAGGACTGAAGGACCCACACTTTGGTACTCCTTCTTGAGCTTCATGTGGTCTGTGAAGGTATTTGGAGCTTTTGGGCTAATATCAGTGAGTGCATACCATGTGTGTTCTTTTGTGATTCCGTTACCTCACTCAGGATGATATTTTCTAATTTGCCTAAGAATTTCATGAATTCATTATTTTTAATAGCTGAGTAGTACTCCATTATGTAAATGTACCACATTTTCTGTATCCATTCCTGGTCACTTTCCAGCTTCTGGCTATTATAAATAAGAACATAGTGGAGCATGTGTCCTTGATTTATGTTGGAGCATCTTCTGGGAATATGCCCAGGAGTGGTATAACTGGGTCCTCAGGTAGTACTTTGTCCAATTTTCTGAGGAACTGCCAAACTGATTTCCAGGGTGGTTGTACCAGTTTGCAATCCCACTAGCAATGAAGGAGTGTTCCTTTTTCTCCACATCCTCACCAGCATCTGCTGTCATCTGAGTTTTTTATTTTAGTCACTCTGACTGGTGTTTTGATTTGCATTTCCCTGAGGACTACGTATGTTGAACATTTCTTTAGGTGCTTCTTGGCCATTCAATATTCCTCAGTTGAAAATTCTTTGTTTAGCTCTGTATTCCATTTTTAAATTGGGTTATTTGATTCTCAGGAGTCTCACTCCTTGAGTTCTTTTTATATATTATATATTATCCCTCTATTGGATGTCGGATTGGTAAAGATATTTTCCTGATCTGTTGATTGCTGTTTTGTCCTATTGACAGTGTCCTTTGCCTTACAGAAGCTTTGCAAATTTATAAGGTCCCATTTGTCAATTCTTGATCTTAGAGCATAAGGCATTGGTGTTCTGTTCAGGAAAATTTCTCCTGTGTCCATGTGTTTGAGGCTCTTCTCCACTTTCTCCTCTATATGTTTCAGTGTAGCTGATTTTATGTAGAGATCCTTGATCTACTTGGACTTGAGCTTTGTACAAGGAGATAAGAATAGGAGTTACAGAGACAAAGTGTGGAGTAGAGACTGAAGGAATGCTCATCTAGAGACTGCCCCACCTGGGAATCCATCCCATAAACAACCACCAAACCCAGACACTACTGTGGATTCCCACAAGAGCATGCTGACAGGAGCCTGATATAGCTGTCTTCTGGGAGGCTCTGCCATTGCCTGACAAATACAGAAGTGGAAGCTCACAGTCATTTCCATTGGACAGAGCACAGGGTCCCCAATGAAGGAGTTGAAGGAGTTTGCAGCCCCATAGGAGGAACAACAATATGAACAGTACACCCAGAGCTCCCTGAGACTAAACCACCAACCAAAGAAAACACATGGTGGGACTCATGGCTCTATTTGCATATGTAGCAGAGAATCAGGGGGAGGAGAGGCCCTTGGTCCTGTGAAGGTTCTGTGCCCCCAAATAGGGGAATACCAGTTCCAGGAAGCAGGAGTGGGTGGGTTGGTGAGCAGGGGTGGGTGGGAGGGGATAGGAGGTTTTCAGAGGAGAAACCAGGAAAGGGGATAACATTTGAAATGTGAAAAAAGAAAATTTCTAATAAAAAAAATTGTTGCCGGGTATGGTGGTGCACGCCTTTAACCCTAGCACTTGCGAGGCAGAGGCAGGCAGATTTCTGAGTTTGAGGCCAGCCTGGTCTACAGAGTGAGTTCCAGGACAGCCAGGGCTACACAGAGAAACCCTGTTTTGAAAAACCAAACCAAAAAAACCAAACCAAAACAAAACAAAAACAAACAAACAAAAAATTATTAAACCATTTGTTAAAAAATGCTGTCTTTTTACCATTGAATGGTTTTAGATCCCTTGTCAAATATCAAGTGACCATAGGTATGCGGGTTCATTTCTGGGTCTTCAATTCTATTCCATTGATCTTCCTGCCTGACTCTGTACCAATACCATGCAGTTTTATGACTATTGCTCTGCAATACAGCTTGAGGTCAGGGATAATGATTTCTCAGAAGTTCTTTTATTGTTGAGAATAGTTTTTGATATCTTGGGTTTTTTGTTACTCCAAATGAATTTGCAAATTGCTCTATTAAGAATTGATTTGGAATTTTGATGGGACTTGCATCAAATCTGTAGATTGCTTTCTGCAAGATTGGCATTTTTACTATATTAATCTTGCCAATCCAAGAACATGGGAAATCTTTCCATCTTCTGAGATCTTCTTCAATTTCTTTCTTCAGAGACTTCAAGTTCTTGTCATACAGATCTTTCACTTGCTTGGTTAGAGTCACACAAAGGTATATAATATTATTTGTGACTATTGTGAAGGGTGTTGTTACCCTAATTTCTCCCTTAGCCTGTTTACCCTTTGAGTAGAAGAAGGCTACTGATTTGAGTTAATTTTATATCCAGACAATTGGCTGAAGTTGTTTATCAGCCTTATGAGTTCTTTGGTGGAATATTTGGAGTCACTTAAGTATACAATCATATCATCTGCAAATAGTGATATTTTGATCTCTTCCTTTCCAATTTATATCCCTTCAGCCTCCTTTTATTGTCCAATAGCTCTAGCTAGAACTTCAAGAGAGTGGGCAGCCTTGTCTAGTCCCTAATTTTAGTGGGATTGCTTCAAGTTTCTCTCCATTTTGTTTGATGGTGGCTACTGATTTGCTGTATATTGCTTTTACTATGTTTAGGTAGAGGCCTTGAATTCCTGATTCCAGCTTGTTTGTATGGCTTAGGAAATTCTGAGCATAAATTAAGTGGCTGGATATGTGGTCATGTTTATGTTCCCAGAAGATTATATACATCAAACTAGACATATTTTCTACCCTCATTTTTATCCAACATGCCATGCAGTGGAAGAATTAGTTACAACTCCACAGGGATGGGACAGATTTTCAGCTTCCATTTTGCACAGTTGTTGGAACACAGTTGCAGTGGTTCTTTTTAAGGCGTCTGTAGTAACTCCAAATAGGTCATTGACTTTATCAAAACAAACAGAAAATCAAAAGCATCAAATATTCATCTCTGTAATTTCTCCAGACTTCTTTTTCCTGTGATCACATATGTAAGGAAGTGACCCAGCCTGGAGACATTATGCATTGTCAAGTTGCATGGCAAGTGCTAAGTGACATGTCTGTGATACAGGGGCCCAAGTTTCAGTCTTAACTCCACAGTTCATTAGCAACACAGCTTTCAAACATTGCTTGATTTGAGGTGCCGGCTCCTCCTTCCTTATAAAACCACAGGTAGTTATTGTGATTTTTCTTTAAATTTAGAAGTCACAAGAATTACATACTATTTTCTTTAAAGATTTATTTTTATCTATAGAGGACATTGTCGCTGTCTTCAGACACACCAGAACAGAGCACCAGATCCCAATACAAATGGCTGTGAGCCACCATGTGGTTGCTGGGAATTGAACTCAGGACCTGTGGAAGAGGAGTCAGTGCTCTTAACCACTGAGCCATCTCTCCAGCCCAGTTACTGTGAATTTTAAATGAAATAAAGGACTCAGAAAAAAGCAGAATAAACTTGGATTTCATCATATGGCAGTTATTGTTTATATGTGTATTCATTATGTACTATGTATGAATTCACCCATGATCCTGATCTTCAGCAGAGGTACATATGAATTCTAATATACATTTATTATCATATATATATATAATATAACCTGTAATTTATAACATACATGATATATAACACATTAATATTACATATTTTATAACATCCATGGAATGAATGGCCAAAGATAAGTTTGACCATCCTTATGTTCTTCCTATTAACTATTTTCTAGCACTTTCCAGACAAAACTAATTTATTTTAATAAAGGTATTGGTGAAGGTAGGAAATGTACAATGAGGAAGACTTAAAACCACAAAGTTGGATACAATGTCTTTGGGTGATGTTGTTCCTTGGTAGTATTTGGAGAAAAGAATTATATCTTACACATTCAAATGCTATTTATTGACTTCTCTTTTAGATATAAAAGAAAAAGACACAGTTTCCAACTTTCAGCCACATTAGCTCCTTACAGGAGAGACATGAGGATGTAAAGAATAGATACTATCTAGAGCCAAACTGTACAGCATAAAGATAAACACATACCCTCAGGGGTAGTCGACCCAGTTTAGATTAGTGGGGTGGTAGTGCCAAGAGGATTCCTCAGTGGTGAAATTATTTTATCATTAAGAAAATTTCATCATAAAGCACACAGAATATATCTTATATGAGAAAGAGTCAGCTTTGAATGGACGGATAAGTTGGAAGAAATTAGCAAAGTGTCCTTTCTTGCCATCATCAGCTGTCCTGAGCTATCTTACCAGTCACTGGGGCACATTTGCTATCTGAAAAGAACAACCTGTTGTGGTGACTGAATAATCTGACTTCTGCTACTCGGGAGAACTCTGATCTCCTGTCACCAATAAGCTTTACTTTCTTAGGCTGGACCCTGACACTGGACCCTGACACTTGAATCCAGGCTTACTCTGCAACTTTATTCCAGGAGAACTCTATTGTTGAGTTCAGTAAAGAGGCTAACACTGTCCTGCTTCTCTTGAGCAGATAGGTGTCTTTTAGAAGTAAGTTCAGCTAAAAGTACTTTCATATCAGTGTAGGTTTAGTGTGTGTGTGTGTGTGTGTGTGTGTGTGTGTGTGTGTGTGTGTGTGTTTACATGTGCGTGAGCACATTTGTGTGCTTGAGTGTAGAGGCTAGAGGTTGACCTTCGGTGTTACTCTTTATCTTTCTCTACTTCATATACTGAGGCAGGGTCTCTTTCTGAACTTGGGACTCACTGACTCAGCCTAGCAAGTGAGATGTCTCTGGTCACCCCTTATATCTGTCTCCAGAGTACTGGGATTACAGGTGGACTGCCTGTCTGGCACTTACGTGGTTACTGGAGATTCGAACCTTGTTCCTCAGGCTTCTACAGCAAGTGCATTACCCACTGAGCCATTCCTCAGCCCCCAGCATCTGATTTTAAATCAGTTCTAAGAGGAACACAAGGATCTATGACTATTCAATAAATTACATGTTGCATATACCCTCAATCTCTACATTTAACATCCCAGAGTTAAAGCATTTATAAATATCTCTGAAGTTCACAGGATACAGATACTGACTGTCTTGTTGAGGCACACAGGTTTCTGGATGTTCTTTCACTGTCTACCATAACAAGCTTGGCTTCCTTCTCTGATTCTAAACTCAACATATACCATTTTCTAAGATTCAGAGCACATAGATAAACATCAATAGAAAAGGACCATAATTCACAATCAGTTTTGCAGTAGAGGCACACTGTTCCATTTGGCTATGTTTTCTTACAACGTTAGCAATGGTTCCTTGGAGGACTACCTTGGTATACAAGTATTTCCTCTATTTAAAAAGAAGTACTTTGCAAAAGGATTAGGCTCTCTAATATGGTCTTTGCTAGAACTACTGCAGATTTACCAAAATCAAATAATGTCAGCTAAGTATGCTTTCTTCTTTTCATATGCAAAGTAATCACTTTTATAGTTATTGATATATTAAAATATCACTTTTGCTTTATTTCACTTTGCAACTGATCCGGAGTACTAAATCATGCCCAGAAAATTCCCGACATCGCGTTCATTTGCAAACCCGGCACTCGAGGTGCTGGCAGTAATGGGAAAGTGGCATACTGATTGTAAGGTCTTTCATTTTAATCTCACTCCCACTAGAGAAGATTGATATAAATAAAATTTAAATAGAAAACACATTTCAGATGCCAGCAGTGAAAAAGACTTTGTCAGCCTAATGAAAAGGTATCAATTTTCTCCACTTTATTCAATAAATTGTAAGTCATTTTCTAAATGGATTAGATTAAAGGAAAGTTCAAACTCCCAGGGAGATGTTCCTGGCACTGATGATACTTTAGACAAGGGAGAAAGAACAGGGCACATGGAACCTCTCAGGCCACTTCAGATCTATAAAAATTGATACCAACGAGGGCAGAAGTGTCTCTAACCCTGAGCTCACCTGCTGCCCAGGTAGTCAAATCCTGGAGAATTGAACAAGACGCACTCTTACTCTGATTTCATTACGATGTCATGGGTGGCTGAGTGAATTACCACTGAGGATGGAATCTTGAGAGGGTGAAGTCAGCCCACCTTCTCTCAGGGTTGCAATGCCTTCCTCGTAGACATCTGTGAATATACTAATCCAGGTGTTTTTACAATACAAGAGAACAACAATTTATAACATTTCTGTGGTCCTGTTGTCTCTAGGGAGAAGAGTGCCTTCAGGTTCGAGGCAATGGCTTTAAATTTAGAATGTATCATTTGACTTTCAATGTTTAATCCCAGATCACAGAGCAGTCAGATGTAATTTAATTTGTCTGAAATATCACCATAATTCTTTGATTACTTATTTCTGCCATTTTCAACAAGTTCCTAATATCTCTGCAGAATGAACTATCTTTTTCTGTCAACCTTTTGAAAACAGCAATTTATTTCATTTTCTCATGCACAGTGTGATTCCCATACACAACTATCTATTCTTAATAGTTTGTTTTATTTGCTTAAAATGATTTTATGTGTCTGTGTGTTTTGCCTGCATGTGTGTGTCTGTACACCTTGTGCATGCAGAGGGCAGAAAAGTTGATGGATTCTCTGGACCTGGAGTTATAAGTGATTGTGAGCTGTTATGTGGAAACTGGGACTAGAACTCAGGTCCCCAGGAAGAGCAGACAGTGCTCTTAACCACTAGGCCATTGTTCTACCCCACTTTGTTTTACTCTTCATATGTAATTGTGACGCCCATAAATGGGATTCAGTTTTATTTTAAGCACACACTTATATACACCATAAACTGATAATGATACAGTGAGGTTATTTGGGGGACTGTATGTACTGTTTCAAAGTGTTTATCTTTTCTTATTAGAAAATATTTACAGTTCAGCTGCTCTGTGCACAGTCCTACTTAGGCTAGGCACTGAGAGCTACATACAAGCCTGGCAGAGACCTCATCTGTGAATTTTAAAGTAGACAAGGAGATGAATGATGATAGGAAGTTTTTATGCTTCAATGCTTAATTCAGTGATACCAAGTACTCTATTTTAAAGCAGTTAGAAAAAAAATATTTAGAAACTTCCAAGCAGTAGAAAAGAAGTTCTACCACACTAGGACATCACAAATTATTTTGTTCACATCAGTGAAGTCACTGTGAAGGCAAAAACCTCAATAGAGGACAGGAATGTGAATGCAGAAATGTTCTGGAGGCATCTACCTACAAGGAGTCCAGAATCAAAGCTGTCTTACCTGGAGGAGTCCCATGGTACAGTGCCATATGAATAAGTTAGCTAAGTTGGAAGGCAGAGAGGGCTCTGTCAGGGTTTCAAAATGAAACCTAAAAATTAGAATGGTACCTACGCACGCCTTTAATCCCAGCACTTGGGAGGCAGAGGCAGGCGGATTTCTGAGTTCGAGGCCATCCTGGTCTACAAAGTGAGTTCCAGGACAGCCAGGGCTACACAGAGAAACCCTGTCTAAAAAAAAAAAAAGAATGGTACCTACTAATTTAAGTCCAGAAACCCTGGAGGCAAGAGAGCTATGGGGCTCCTGGGCTGTTTGATTCCTAAACTTAATTTACTACAATAGTCACTTTGTAATGGTGATATATTGCTAGCTTAGTTTGAAATGCTGCCATCATTTTATGTTATATGACACTAAGCTTCCATTTAGAATTAAGAGAATGGCCAAAGATCTTCTTCTCCATCTATGCTCACGTCTTCACAAAGTAACTTCCGAAAGTGGTCTGTTTCCTTGACTCTTCTTGCTGGGTTTGGCCGTGTAACTGCTTGGTCAAGAGAGTAGTAAATATAACATAGGAAGAGGCTTCAAAGTGATTGGGATAGCAAAGGGTCACATGAGCTTAGAGTAGCTAGCTTAGCTCGGGCACTTCTAGAATAATTGGTCAGCCAACCATCAAATGTGTAGCCAGGACTTTGGATCTTTCCCATACTGGAAGAAAACACAATGTCATGAGGGTCATGGGGATGAGATTATATTATAGCCCCAGAAAGAGTAACATAGTCAGAAGATATGCTTTAAAATGAAGCCGGGTGTGGTGGCACAAGCCTTTAATCCCAGCACTCGGGAGGCAGAGGCAGGCGGATTTCTGAGTTCGAGGCCAGCCTGGTCTACAAAGTGAGTTCCAGGACAGTCAGGGCTATACAGAGAAACCCTGTCTCAATAAAATAAAATAAAATAAAATAAAATAAAATAAAATAAAATAAGCATGTTTAAGTAAACGTAAAGAAACACACCAAGCAAAGAATAATGGAGTGTGGTTATATACCCAAAATCTGAAGATGGTATAAAAATGACAAGTTGGAAAAGAATTGCTACAGACATATCAAGAATACTCCAAGTTTACAGTCAGGTATTAGATGGAACACAGGGTTCCCAAGGAAGGAGCTAGAAAAAGTACCCAAGGAGCTGAAGGGGTCTTCAACCCTATAGGTGGAAGAAGAACATGAACTAACTAGTACCCCTGAGCTCATGTCTCTATCTGCATATATAGAAGAGGATGGCCTAGTTGGCCATCATTGGGAAGAGAGGCCCCTTGGTCATGCAGACCTTATATGCCCCAATACAGGGAAACGCCAGGGCCAAGATGTGGGAGCGGGTGGGTAGGGGAGCAGGGCTGGGGAGGGTATAGGGAACTTTCTGGATAACACGTGAAATGTAAATGAAGAAATTATCTAATAAATGTTGGAAAAAAAAAAGAATACTCCATGCAAATTTCAAATGAGGGTCCTCAAGCTGTAGTTCAGTTTTCTTCATGCCTTTTGAAGATACCAGGGCTTGTATTAGGCTAAGATGCCTGTAGAAAGAAAATTCAAGTGTTTCAAAGGAAAATAAAATAAACATTATTAGCCTCCAGTAGCAAAAGCCTGGAGAGGGTGAGAACACAGCAGGCCATAACCAAGAATGCCATTTTAGAATGTGTAGTTCCGGGGATATCTTTTTCCATCCAATCCTGACATTACAGTTACAGATTTGTGCTTCTGAAGGCACAGATGCAGGAATTAAACATCTACTAATTAACCTCCCACCCATACACTGAAGTCAATCCCGAGCGAATGATTTGGGTTATCAACAACAATCCCCCTAAAAACAAACAACAATCAGGCCAAAGCCAACAAAAACAAGATATGGAAGAGAACGTAGTTGGGCAGAGGAAGAAGGCTGACAGGAGGAGAGGAACAAATGAGGTGGCATGGTGTGTGTGTGTGTGTGTGTGTGTGTGTGTGTGTGTGATCAAAACCCATTACATCCATGTTCAAAAAATATCACAACAAAACTCCTATAATTCGGTTACATGTTGATGAAAAACTTCAAAATAAAAAATTTAAGCAACTTATGACAGGGTATGTTTTAATGGCACTTGAATCGTGGGTGAGCCCCTTTACTAGCAGAGGAAGTTATTTTTAGTTTGTAATCATGGCAATCCTAAGAAATTACAAAATGAATTGGACTCAAAGGTAAAAACTCTGCATCTTGTGTCCCAAAACACATCTGAAGTTTCTGTGTTCTTCCTTCACACACTGGTGCTTAAGAGCTGAATTTAATTGACAATATTGAGATTGTATATTAAGTTTCAGATTCCATTTTCTGTATAAAATAGAAAAACTAAGCCACACTGAAATGATACGCTCATATCAGCAAGTCGTGTGATATTACAGTCTACTCTGTCAGGTTTGGTCTCTCTGCATGAGCACTGTCACTCACACCAAGCACACACACACACACACACACACACACACACACACACATACATGCCACACACTCATAAAACACACACATACATGCCACACACACATGTCACTCATATACATGCCACACACACACATATCGTACACACCATACACATACACCACACACACCATACTCACCTACATATACCACCACATACACACATATACACTACACACACATACCATACACATATCATACACACACAAACACACACACCTCACAAGATATGTTGTAGGTGTGCAAATATTAGTTTAAGTGCTGTCTCTTAAACATCATTCCAATTGAATGGAAAAAAAAAGTATTCTTTTCTTCCTAGCAAGTATGAATGACACCCCAGACCTCCCCCACTCCTCTGTTTTTTTCACACACTGTTCACACTGCTTGCACAAATTGGTAGTCATTGGCCATGAAGTATAGACCCCTTGAGTTCCTATCACAAGTTAGATGTTTACTTTCAGTGATAATGTAGTACAGGCAAAGAGTCCTAGATGAACAAGTTAGGTAGAAGAATATTGTTAGCCGTCGAAGGAAATCTACTCATTTTGACTTTCCACAACGATGTCCTCAGTTTTCTAGAAAAATCTATAAATATCTATGAAAAATTTTATACTTCTGCTTAGCTTACTCAAGGACATAAATCCCAGAATTACACATCAGAAAACAAAAGAGGAAGAAACAAATTTGAATGGACCCAGGCCTTGTGAGTTTCCTTTTTCCTCCCTCTCCCTGTGAGACGGAGTGTAAATTGGTTACCTGACACGTTCTACTGCTGAATTTGTACAAGAGAGAAATAACTAATTGTCTTGAGTTCCCTGACACTGTAGAAACATTTTTTGACCTACATTTGACTAAACTTCAGTCTTCTTTTAGGCTTCTACTGTATTTCTCATACTGCTTCAAAAGTTTGAGCTTTTCTTTCCCCATCTTTCTCCGCACCAGGCTGTACATTTCTGAAGGCTGAGGATGGCAAGTCTCCATCTGTGTGTTTAAGGTTCCACACAGAGCAGATGACACACTGAAATTGTGGCCAGAACTGTAAATTGGCTACAGAAAAGCCATTTCCCAGCCCTTTCTCCCATTATAATTCCTACCCCAGAGTCTCAACACAAAAATAATTTCCTGTGGCTGAAGCTGGACAGTCTGCTCTATAAAAGCAACTAAGGTCTTTTAGGGAGAGTGATCTGGCAAAGTCCTCATTTCCTGTCAGCAAAAGGCATTTACTACTGGCCTGGTTTCAGTCTTCTGACTCCTGATTTTGCAGGTATATCTCCTGAACATTGAGATGACCGCTGTAACTACCGGCACCTTCAAGGGAAATTCATTTAAAATACCCAATATTGGCACTTAGATTACTAAACTCCTGTTGATGGCAGATACCTATAGATTTCTTACATAAAAATATCATTTCCTATTGTATAAGCTCCTATTATTCAGACATTCTCGTACCCATTGCTGACTAGAACTGCATGTGACACTGATATACTCAGGAAATACTTGTGGCCTCCCTGCAGGAATGAAAGAATCTAGTCATACAAAGTTCAGAGCAATGAATATGATTGAGGAAAGAACATTTTAAATATTACCATGCAGACATTCAGCTGACTGACTGACAACCCCGAGAGAGTAGCTTTCTTTTCTTATTACTGTGTGTGCCTCCACTTGGCATAGCTAATCACAACGTCCTAAACACAGCAGATGCAGGCAAGGCAGAATGGGCCCAGCTGTATGTAAATCAGGCATTTTCCTGGAACTCTTTAGTGTCAGCAGTGACGCTGGGCTTTCTTTATTACAACCTAGTATGCCGAAGATGGAGTGATCCTAATTGTTATGGTCTAGAGAAGTTAAGTTCAATTTTATAAGCGATTAAGATCTATTTCCCAGTCTCTGCTGTGATTCCAGCAGAAAGGGACATTATATAGAAATTGGTGCAGGGGAGGAGTGCTTGCCAGGTCTGGCTGCTTCTCAGGAAAAATAGGAAACAGAGCATCAGCCTTCAAAGTCAAACTGGAAAAAGAGCAACTGGAGGAGAGCCTGGTAACGTTTCTTGGGTGTTTCTTTAATGGTTATTTTTCATTCTTCCAGAGTTGGGTTGACAGGGTTTGCTGGAAAGGCACCAGGTATTCAGCATCTTAACTCTTCCCTTGAGTTTTCAAGGGGGCCTCAGCTCAAACTCTGAGTTCAAAAGCGATTTGGTTTCACTTGTAGACATGACAACATATCTTGAGGGAAGAAATGTCCCTTGGAGACGCACAGCCTACAGTGAAGTCCTGAGGAAGGCGAATGCGGTGATGGTCTTGAGGGCCTCTTTGATAAATCACATTCTTTCTGCTATGAACCATACCATCAAAACACTTTTGCTGAATATCATCCCCCTCAATTCAGAAAGGCAAATCTTCCAGAATAAGGAAGCCCATGCTATAAGCTGTATGCTTGTGTTCCCCTCACCTCCCAAGTTCCTATGTTAAAATCCTGATCTACAATTTGACAGTATGAGGTGGGTCCTTGAGAAGTAATGAGGACCTGAGACTAGGTCTCTCAAAGACTCACTCAGTATCCTTATTAAAGAGACCTCAGAGAGCTTTCTTTGCTTTCTTTCATGCAAAGATGGCAATAAGTTGGCAGTTCATAAACCAGAAAAGGCTTCTTAGCAGGAGTTGATCATGCTGACATTTGGTCTGCTTATCAGCCTGGACAAATAAGAGATATAGATTTCTGCTGTGTACCAGGTCCAGACTATCATGCTTTGCTAGGGCCACCCTAACTAATTAAGGAAGCAAGCCCACAGGACATTAACACTACTCACTTCTGAATATATTCTTCCTAGATAAGTCAGTTACCACAAGACTACAAGGTAGCAGAGATCCCTCAGTCCATCCTAGTCCATCCAGATGATAAAACAAAATACCATGAGCTTGATAGTGTTAAACAACAGAATTTCATATGCCACTTCTAGGAACAGAAGAGGGAATAACTGGTATGTTCATGGTTTGATGTAGAGCCACTTCTGCTTCATATCTGGGTCATATCTTCACAGTACAGAAAGGGACAGAGTTCTTCAGGCCTCTGTCATGGGAATTCTAAGTCCATCTCCTAACATCATGCCAGTGATTAGTAGCCAATAGAAACTCTTCAGAGGATCACTCTGACCTCAGTGCTAATCTTCTAGGTGTCATACACCGTTTGCTTTCAATCAAGATAATGAGCACCCAGTTTCTGAGGACACACCAGGATATATTATTTAGCAGTAGAAAAAATATTTTGTTATCTAAAGTGGAATTTAGTTTGATCACTGATGTCAACTGCAAAACTAGTTGCCACTTGAAAGCTCAAGAGCTTTGAAGACAAAAATGAATGTGAATCAGAGACCAGCTTGGTGGCCAGATGTCAGTTGCTATGTTTCTGCCTAGCAACAACTACACATATCCCACTCTAATAGAAACGGTTGGCTAATCCATAGGGAAACAACTCTATCTCCAGCCTCACTCCTCAGGGTGACTTAGTGCTAGCTTCACTGTCTCGTCCGTCCTCCCTGTGTATCTCAGCCATCAGTGAGGATGTGGGCAGAAGTAGTTAATGAGAAAGTTCTGGGTCTTCTGGAGAGGTTTCTAAACATGCCTGTTGTGAACCTGAGCATCCAGTACCCATCTTGGAGTGGTTCTGCTTGAGAGTCAGAGTTCACTCAAACAGTTGTCCAAGTCTTAAGCACTGCTAGACTGAGTCTGGGAGTATCTGAATCTAACTGGACATTTGAGTTTTTTAGATGGAAGCTGCCAAATGTCATGTTTTGCTTAAGATTATTTGTGGCCCCTGTGACTCCTTCTGGGAATGGTCCTGAAGAACACGATGAATACATGATACAAATACAATTGGGAGTTTTATTTAAAAACAAATCATCTGGGACTAGAGAGATGGCTCAGCAGTTTAGAACCCTTATTGCTCTTACAGATAATTTGGGTTCGATTCCCAGCATCCCCATACATGGGGCTTACCATCATCCATAACCCCAGTGCTAGGGGGTCCTCTGTGGGTACCAAGGCTGCATGTGATACACATACATACATGGGAGCAAAATATCACATATTAAATAAATAATATAAAATAAAATAGATTGACAGAAATTTATTACATACATACATACATACATACATACATACATACAGATATACACCCACTAAGTCAACATCTTGAGTATCAAATCCTTAAAGCATAGTTAACAATGGAATATATAGGGTCAGACAGACTTTGGCTTCAAATACTTCATTTGCTGTAGGATCTTGGGCAAAGAACTAACTTATGCTTCTGTTTTCTTGTTTCTTTTGTGAAAGATTTATTTATTTTTATTTTATGTGTATGAGTGTTTTATCGGCATTTAAGTCATGTATAGCACTCATAGAAACTAGAAGAGGGTGTTGGATTCCTTGCAACCAAGTTACTGATAGTATGAGCTGACCTGGAAGTATTGAGAACAGAAATCAGGTCTTCCAAAAAAGTATCAAGAGCTGTTCACACCGAGCCATCTCTCTAGTCAGTTTTATTTGTTTAAGGATCTAAGTACTTAAAGGTCATAGGCTGAAGATACCACTATTCACAAAACTCCAGATCAAAGCCAGTTGAAAAGTAAATGCTGAGTGACCAAGAATTATTGTTACTGTCGTTTAAGTATCACAGGTAATTAGCAAGTGTCATAAGCAGGTTTCTTCTACACAGGTTTCTGTGAAGTTCTGTTAAACACATCCCTAGGGCTATGTTAGGGCTGAAGCTAAACTGATTAATTTTAGTGAACATCACTGACAAGATTTCAGCGTAATATAAAATAAAATTTAATTGTTGTTAACATGACCAGTGAGACAGCGCAATGAGTAATAGTTTGGAATCACAACAGTTTCGTAGCACTTACTCCAAGCCAGGCATTATTACTAAGTGAACTTTGTGAGTTCAACATGTCAACCCTCGTATTATACAGTCCTGGGATACAGAGTATTGCTCTGTTTAGAGAGGTGGAGATGAAAGCAAAGGAAGAAGCCCTGACTGGACTGGTCTATGTCTAACCAGTAAGAGATAAAACTGAGGACCAATCAACAAAACATCTCCGTCTCCAGAGATGATCAGAGAGTTAAAGGGTAATGTCTGAGATAAATACAAAAGGAGGAATGGTAATATTTGAAGAGGAGATGAGCATTAGTGTGGGTGTGTGTTCATTGTTCATGTGTGTGTGCGCACATGTGTAGATGCCAGAGGACAGATGTTATTCCTCTGGATGCCATCCAGCTTATTTGTCAAGACAAGAGTTTTCCATTGGCCTAGAGTCCACCAAGAAGACTTGGCTGGCTGGCTGGCCAGCAAGCTGAAAAGATGTGCTTGCTTGTCGACAAACGCATCCTGCCATGCCAGGCTTTGTTATGTGAGTTCTATGGGTTGAACTCAGGCACTCAGGTTTCCATGGCAAACATTTTATTGACTGCTATCTTCACAGGCAGAAGTAGGGATTCTCCCTGAAGATAAAAATAAAGTAATCCAGAGATGTAAGCAAGCATGCCACACTCCAACCCACATTGGTGTTTTAGCAGCTTTGAAGTAAAAAGAGGGATGTATTTGTGAGTAGGTGGCAGTAAGTGGGGATCTGTCTATTTGGGGTATAAGACTTGGATCATAACCTTCCTCATTAAGTAGATCCTACACTACACAACTGCTGTGTCAAATCCAAGGTAATGAAAAAAAAAATCACCTTTTAAAAAAATTGAATTAAAAACATTTAGATATTAATTGTATGTATGTTAGTGTTTGCTTCCACGTGTGAATGGGCACCAAATGTATGTCTGGTACCTGCAGAGTCCAAAGACAGCATAAGATCCCCCTGAAACTGGAGTTACAAATGGTTGTGAACCCCCATGAGATGCTGAAGAAGGAATCCAAGTCCTCTGTAGGAGCAAAAGTGCCCCTAGTCTCCAAGTCATCTGCCCAGTGGTGAAGTGATCTCTTAGGACCAGAGCAGCTTTCTCTTCCCAGGATATTTTTTTTTCCTTCGTCAGATGAACTTTTCTTCCTGGGCTATGGTTCTATGTTTGAAGAATGCAATTTAGTTCTAGCTGGTGCTGTGATGGATTGGTTTATTTAGTAGGAGCGCATGGCCTGTTCTCTTCAGCACTTCTTGCAATCTGGATTTCCCCCAGATGCTGCCTGGAGGAGGCCTGCTCAGCACTTAATAGTTTAACTTGCTGTGGGTTGCCTAGCTGTGGTTCCCAAAGATGTCCTGTCACCCATATCAAGAAGGAACTTAAAGTCTATGGATTTCTGGTTAATGAATATGAAGCCCAGACAAGGGAACTACACAAGGGCCTAAAAGAAGTGAAGATATCTGCTTGAGTTTTAAACTAAGTGAGATTAGACATATGTAGACATATGTTTATCTCAATGATGGATCAATGGCCTAACATGAGCAAGACCCTGGTTTTGACAATATGGGTGTACACACACACAAATAGAGTGTATCACTTTTAGGAATTGTGATATATAGATATAGATATAGATATAGATATAGATATAGATATAGATATAGATATAGATATAGATATAGATATAGATATAGATGAGATTATATAATGTACATGAAACTAACTCATATCATATATCATATCAAACATATGAAAATAACTCTTCCTAATTAGAAAGTTGATCTTATTCCTCCCACAGTCAATAAAATCAAATATAAAAGTAATTGCTTTCTCTAGGTACATATTGTCCTAAAGAGAAGTTCTTAGCTTGTATTCAAACACTGGTGGAAAATACTTTCAGAGAGCTGTTATGTACACAACACCCAGGTTTTGTCTTCTTAAACATGCCAGAGGAAGATGGGGGAGGGGGTAGGAGATGGGAGGAGAAGGAGGAAGAGGAGGGAAAGAGAGAGAGAGAGAGAGAGAGAGAGAGAGAGAGAGAGAGAGAGAGAGAGAGAAAGGGATGGGAAGAAGAAGAGGGGTGGGAGAGAGAAAAGGGAGGGAGAGAGGGAGGAAAGCAATCAGTTTCCTCTAGCATTCCTTGTTATTAAGCACCACCTTGATGATTACCACAAATGCTCTCCTTTATTATCAGTGGCCTGACTCCTACATGCTGAGCACAGGGAGATGTTCCCGACCCCTTGGAATCTTTTTGCTGCCTTTTCTAGGAGCAGGATAAAGAACTCTAGCTGTCCTTAGATGCCACACAAAATCCCAATTGCTTTCAACCCAAGATCACTTGTTTTTAGATCAGATTCAAGAGCTAGACATATTAATTGACAATACGTACAAAAGAAAGTTTGAAATATGAAAGAGCTACAACCTCCCTGTCGTACGTGTTCCGTCTGCATTCACATTTAAAGTTGTACAACCCCAGGATAACATTTCCCGAAGGGCATTTTCCTTTCAGAACTGTCTTCATGATGAAAAGCATCAGGCTGAGAAGTCATGGGTCTAGTATTTGAAGCCTAATTTAATCACAGGAATTGGTGACAGCTTCCAGTTACTGAATGTCCAGGAAAAAAAAAATCAGCAATCAGGTTTTATCAGCGATGAGCAATAAAAAAAAAAAAAAGCTAACCTCAGCCCCCAATCCCATTATGAAGATGGGATCAGCGGCCTATGATGTTGCAAAAAAGGACCATTGGCCTTGAATGCTTTGCATTCTTTACTTTCAAAGATCAAGAAGGAAAAGTGTCACCACAAAGATGCATAGAAGCACTCTCTGCTGTGAATAGGGACAGAGCTCTACCTGCTTTTACTGATCAAAGGAAAATGGTGAACTACCTCTGCGAATAGATCCCAGTGCTGCTTGCAAATAATATTTAGGTACTGTACGTTTGAAGCCCTCCTCCACAATGGAAACTCCTTAGCCCATCACATTTTATGCCACCCTCAAAGGAGGTGCCAGCTTCAAGAGCAGCTCATGTCCACTGCCTCATGTATCAGGAGAGAAACTGGGAGAAGAGGCGCTGAGAAAGGCCCAGGTGCTTCATACAGCAATCACCCCACCCCTAGGGAGGAGTTACTATCAGCCCACACCCCTAGGGAGGAGTTACTATTATTGTCCCACCCCCTAGAGAGGAGTTACAGTTATCACCCTACCCACTAGGGAGGAGTTATTTTATCCACAGTTTATAGAAAAAGAAGGCAAAGCTAAGAGGTGGAAAACCAGCTTAAGTAGATGGCAGAGCCTGAAGTTCAGCATATCGTTCTCTAGTTTCATTTTCTTCCATTCTAAAATGTCTACCAGGACCGCTAAGCTGTATGATGTCAGCTTCCACTTGGAACACGGCTGTTGTTTACTTGTCCACATTCACCAGCTTCTTTTTTGTTTATTCTAGAAACATTTCTGATATTCCTTTAGAAAATTTAGGTCACATACTACAGGTGGAGCTGACCCCAGCACTTGGAAAGAGGGGCAGTCACAGACTCGGACTTGTCATATCAGATCAATCTACCTCTACTTAAGGTAAAAGACAACTGCAGGAAAAAAATAAATAAATAGCTTCTGGTCCCCCTAGGAGGTGGAGATCATTTCTTGGTGACCTCTTTCTGGGATGAAAACATTCGAAAAGACTATCTAGGATTTCTTAAAATACAGCATAAAAAGTCTTTTTGTATCTTCTTGGTAATCATTCCTGTTCCTTCTTTAACAACCTTGCCACCCTCCCCATACCAGGAAAGATATGAAATGCGGATATCATTGTGGATATAATTCCAGCTGAGCTCTGTTTTTCAGCCCCTCGTTAAGCCAATGTGTGTCATTCTTAGTTGTTTCCAGACTGAGACTTCCAGGGAACAGGGAACACCATGAAGGGACTTCTGTCAACACCATGTAGGGGCAGAAATTCCATCTCTCTGAACTTCATCCAAATGACTGGCTAATAAAATCATGGGCTAAGATAAAACTCCAGTTTTGAGCCTGCAAGTGCTAGGGGTGTTATGTACCAATTAAAAATTGGGATAGTCTCTCTGGCCACAGTGACTGATTCAGAGATGGACTTGTGTCATGAGACAACCAATTGCCTTCAACTCTGGGGGTTTTGCAAATGCTAATGAGAAGGGGATAATTTCTTTTTCTTGCTAAGGGTGACTTTGTAAGCTATAAGACTGCTTTGTTGTTAGTACTTGAGGACAACTTGAAATATACCTCGCTAGAGAATAAACCACAGCAGAGATACTAAGAGGTGCTGGCATCTGGAGACAGCCATTGCCTTGATATTTAACATTGTGTTTAAATCAGTTAAATTTGGATTTTTGCCACTGTAATTTCATCCAAAACAAGTTCTAGTAGGTGTGGGGTATGGAAAGGAAGGTAACATCTCAAGGACAAGGTTGTGGGCAACGAAATAAAAGCTCTCTCTTTACTCATACATAGTTGTTCCCATGAACTTGAAATATATATATATACATACATATTAGGAGCTGACGAGATGGCTCAGCGGGTAAGAGCACTGACTACTCTTCCGAAGGTCCTGAGTTCAAATCCCAGTAACCACATGGTGGCTCACAACCACCTGTAATGAGATCTGGTGCCCTCTTCTGGTGTGTCTAAAGACAGCTACAGTGTACTCATGTATAATAGTAAATAAATCTTTGGGCTGGAGCAAGCAGGGACTGAGCTATGGGGAGCGGGGCCGGCCCGAGTGAGCAGAGGTCCTAGAATTTAATTCCCAATAACCACATGAAGGCTCACAACTATCTGTACAGCTACAGTATATTTATATACACAAAATAAATAAATCATTTTTAAAAAGAAGAAAAAAAAGAACAAATATTATTAGTTGACACTATTTCACAGTTGTGTTAGACATAAAAAAAAAGACCAGTTTTAGGATATACATAAAATATTTTGTCAAACCTGTGCAGTGCAAAATGTTCTTAATTCAAAGCTCATTTATACTTTCTTTTTTTTTTTTTTTTTTTTTTTTTTTTTTTTTTTTTTTTTTTTTTTTTTTTTTTTTTTTATTTTTTT